>JAXGGA010000169.1:0-301591 GCA_038373865.1 Uloborus plumipes
TCCATACTAAGAGCAAATTCCTATTGAAATGTCAATTTTATAAATTATTTAATAAAAAAATTAGGGCAGATAGAGCTATGTTAACTGATTAAAACAAAACACTTTCCTCCTACTTCGTTTTTAACCTGCAATTATCTAAGGTTAAATTTATAAACTTGAGCAACAATCCTCCAGAGCTAATATTCTAAATTATTATTGGAACAAGTTACTAAATACTAGTTGATATATAGTTAGCCAGTAGTTGCTAGCTAAATAGCTACAACTAATAATTTATAACTAGTAAAAATGTATGTGAATGTTGAAAAATAATCTTACTAAATTAGGTTCATTTGCGATTAGCACATTGTGAAGTTTTCCTGCCTATGTTACCAAAAGTTTACAGTAGTGATTGAAAAAATAACAGTTTAATGGCACTGCCTCAAAATCTTCCGCATGAATGATTGATTGGCTAGTTGTCTTACCGTGCCAAGGGATAATACCTTTGTTTGTTTGTTTGTTTTTTGTTTTCCTTTTTTTTTCCTCTGAGATATTAAAAGGAGGGGAACAAATAAATAAGAATTTGGGAAACAAATCAAATAAACCTACACTGCATGGTGTTGCCAATTGGCTACATAGACAATTTGTCCTCCTTATGAATAGCAGAATGTAGTCATAAGGCAACTCAATGCATAAAAAGCAAGTATTGGGTATATTTAAAACAATTATTACCATTTATCCTCCATACACGGCAGCACTGGTCTGTTACATGCTCTTAAATGAATCCATATGGATAGCTTTTAAAATCACTCAAACTACCATGTTTTGAAATTATTTTTTACAATGAAATATTTTTCTTCGTCTTTTAAAAAAATAACATGAATAAAATAAACATTTATCTTTCGTTTAAGATGCGTTTTACATCAAAATAATTATTTGGAAAAAATCTAGGACATAATACACGTCTGTAGCCATTTGGCAACATTATGCAGTAAGCATCCAGAGAACACTTCGATTCATCTCTATAGTTCATGAAGTATGTGCTTTGTTTATGTTTCGCGCTAGCTTCTTTCTCTTTTTGGAAGGTATAATATAATCATGCGGACCCAAAAGTGGTACTTTCGGCTGTTCTACCGTTTATAAGACCTCGCAATTATCAATGCTTAGTTGATGTTCAACAGAGTGAACAAACAAAAAATCAATAGGGAAAAGCCTTTAAAACGTGTTCATTTTAGATTTCAGTTAGCACAAACGTTGTGCTTACACGGACAAGTAAAGTCATTAATAATTTTAAAATATAGTTTTGAAAAAAAAAAACTAAAAAATACGCTTTTACATTGGAATGCGCTGTGATCATCACGGGTTTCCCTCTGATTTTCAAAACTACTGAATATCCGCACTTAAGTTTACATGTACTTATAATACATCAATATGCAATACAGTTTAGCCTTTAGTATTAAAAATAATATTAAATATATTACTTTTATATTTGCAAAGAACGTAAATTTTATCTTTTATTCAGAGTTACATACATACATACATACATACAAACAAACCCACATGTGAAATTAATAAAAGCGTATTAAAAAGAGACCATTAGCTACAGAGGAACTAGTTACAAACCAAAAAAAAAAGAGAAAAGAAAGAAAGCTTGCGCGAGAGAGCCTCCAAAAGACATCAGATTTGACAGAATTGATCATCGGAAAGTACAAGTACATATAAAAAATAATGTAAAATGTCAAAATGTAAAGGATTACTAGAGTACAGTGCACCAAATGTTCAATTCCTCTATTTTTTTTACAAAAAAGAACTAATTTCAAGACTATCATTTACAATCATTTTTATCTGCTGAATACATGGTGTAGCCATTTGGCAACAAAACTATTTTTAATTAGAAAGGGGTGAAAATTTAGAGTTAAATTTTTTTAAATATTTTTCCATGTTTTCTTATTACATTGACAAACACATATATTTTTTTCTACGAAAAATAAAAAATCATGCAGTGTAAGGATAATTATTTTTTATCCACATGAAAAGAAAATTCAAATCTTGAATTATTAATTATCAATATCAGCGAATTTAGATAGTAACAATATCAAAACAGAAGTCGAAACATATTTCAAGCATTTTTTTTTTTAAATTTTCGAATTAAACAGCTTCAACCCGTTAATTTGAAATCCATGGGTCCATGAGTTTGCGAACATTAAAATTAAAATTAACATGATAGTTTCACAAAATAAACTGACAGCATGTTTGTGCTTCCAATAACCGAAAAAAGGAAGGAAAAAGCAAACTCTATTTAATTCGGCATCACTAAACCATCAAAAATGTATCTTAGTCAATGTAGTACGTGACGTTGAAAGATTAACTTAGAATTACCATTTAATCAATAACAAAGCTTTATAGCTTTATCAATAGATGGCGCTGTAAGAAACAAAATTAAAAGCAACGCAACGCTGCTTGCTGAAAACCAAAACCCATGTTTTTGAATTCGGGGAAAAAAATGTTCTGCCAAATTTTGTTGACGATTCGGTAATTTGGAGATAATATTGCAACATTGAGAAAATCAGTTCTTCTGCTTTTTTTTAAATTGCTTTGCTGCCGCTTGCATTTCATCATTCAGTAAAATTGGAACTTCATTCGGTAAATTATAATTTTCCCTTTCGAAAATTTTAGTTCGAGGTGCCCTGCCAACATTAACTGTCCAGTTAAATAAAAGCAGTGTTAAAAACCGCATAAAGGCTTTTTTTTTTCAAAGTTAGATTACAACATTTTGAGTTTTCTTACAGTTGTTTACGTAATATAAACTATCTTTCTTTAAAATAAAAACATTCTTTGACTCTTTCAGTACCTAGACCGGGCGCTGGAGGGGGTTGAGTATGCAAAATATGAGGACCGCATTTTGACGATGGATTTTAGTTTAGGAAAGCTCATAGATTAACAATATGGGTCTTGCCAAGCTGAATTCTGGTGCAGTTTTTTTCAATCCCCCTCCTAACGGTCACAAGGAAAATCGATGGAGTGCATACTAAAAAGTAAATTTATTGATGCCTTTGGTCATAATTTTAATTATTTCGAATAGTGGAAGTGATGGTGGGTTGTTTTTAATTAAATATTCCGGGTATATGTTGTGAAAAATCGATAATTTTCGGAAAAATTCGCTATTTTTCTCAAATATTTACGCCTAATGTCTTCTAAGGTCACTTTTCCTTAAAATTGTTATTGACGAAGTTGTAGAGCTTTCAATTTCCTTCAATTTAATATGCTACTTTGCTATATTTCATTAAACCAATCAAAAGTTATAGAGTTTCAAACACGCACCTTCGTGCTAAAAATGGAGCACTTGCCATTCACAAAAATCAAACTGACGCAAAAGGATCGCGCGCTTCCTCTTTCCTCAATGAATTCGACAATCATGATTAGCAATGAAGAAGTTGCTATGGATTACTGCAAGACAAATGATGTCACGCTTCAAAGGGGACCCCCTCCCTTAATTCTGGGGGTTCCGTTCGTGAAATTGTGACTTTGTGGCAAGGGCGAGGGAAAGAATAAAGAAAAGTTTGACGTCTAGCATTTTTTAATAAAAATATGTTCATAAAAAGTAGCTTAAGAAAAGTACTTAATGACGAAAGGAGAGAGGTGTCTAAATGCTGAAAAAGTGTGACATCATTTATGGACGCCCCCCCCCCCCCCCCCCCCACCGAGAAATCGGACAAAGATTGTTTGAATTGTTCGATAATGTTTGAAAAAAAAACTTGTTATTTTCAAATAAGGCCTCAAGGGATCTGTAATATGCCGCAATTATGCGACATGGACCCTGATGGTTTTTTGCGTCTCGAAAATCCAATGGCTGAACACTTGAACTGCGGATTCAAACCTACTACCAAATGCATACGAAGCCGCATATACCAACCACCACGACACCTAGCTGATAAGCAATCAAAAACTATGAATTTATAACATGTGCATTCAATTCTATTGCTCTTATTGAAATGAGCATGGTGACATTATAATCGTGATAATTAACATTTTAATGATAGGAATAATGTAAATGATACTGACGGACAGCATCTTTTTGTAATTATAGTTTTTATTACATTACTACTAATCACATTTTGAAAATATTTACATGGAATATGGATTGACAGTAATTAGAAAATCCAATATAATCTTTTAAGGTGACATCTTGGTTTTATTCTGAGGCGGAAGGACTAAGTCCTGTCCACCAGCAGTGGAAAAGTTGTCCTAAGAAATTGGTAGTGCATTGATGTCATCGTCGTCACCTGCGTCATGGATTAATGTTTCGACACCGTTGTTGCAACTGCCCTTGCAATGCAGGCATATGTCACAGAGCAGTTTAGCAATGGTTTTCTACAAGTGCACCTTCCGGTGTCACATCCCTTTGGGTATCGGTCAAAATTATCATCAAGATTTCATCAGGAGTAACATCCAATTCCGGGAGTTCTGGAACGATGAGTTGATAATTCTTCCTTTCCCAATTCACAATACGAAGCTCCACATTAAGTTTCTCCCCAAGCAATAGGTGTACTCGGGGTACGGGGGAGTTAAGAGATCAGTCTTCATGTTAGCAGCTACTTTAATAAATGATTTGTAGCGGAACTCGTTGAGACAATTTTCTGTTGCTGGAGCACCATAACATAAGAGATACTTATGATCCCAACAGTCTCAATAGATTCATGGAAAGAAAAACTGTTTGTATATGCTTCAGATACATGTTGCATGATTTGAGACATCTGGTACATTTGGACAAACCTCCTTTCTCTTGAGATGCGCTGCGTATCTTAAATTCTGCAGGAATATTAAATAGTATGCGTATTCCCTCTTCCATATTTTACCAGCAAAATGTTGAGATCAGTTGATGATTTGGCTATCAAGAGAACAACCAGATCTGCGTCCTCTCAAATAATAGCTAACAAAGAATTTTGCTATCAGGTGATAGCTGTTTTCGCAATATCAACGTTAGCATCCTCTAAAGCTCTTAGCTTTTTGATCTCGTTTTTCAACAGCTTCATCATTAGCGGATTTGTCAGCTGATTCTTATTATGGAAGTTGGACACAAAACCCTCTTGTTCAACTATCGTTCCAATTTCCTTAGTGACATTGATGTCCACACATCTCCTGAAGTGATATCGTCAATTCTATTTTGCTGCTCCTGTGCTCTCTGATGTGTCGATGTACCCGTCAAAAACAACTGTGAAACATATTCCATTAAAATGGGTTGTCAGAAATTTAACGTAACCATTGCCAATGGTTTATACAGTTGTCTCTTTTTGCCAAACAGTTTTGTAGACAAGGCATCTTCGTTAACAACAAAGTCAAATTTAATTAAATCATTGTTGTTATATCAATTTCCTTAAATTAGTATGTAGAGTATAAAGCAGTAAGTAACCGCCCCAAAGCCAGGGCTAAGGCACAAACATACAATACACCACCAACTCATTTATTCCATCCATGCACTGCAGTTCCGTGCTTTTTAGAGCTTGTCAGCATGGAATGGGTAGTAAACGAGCGGAAGGCAGAAATCCTGCAGTCCATGGATGGAATAAACGAGCTAGTGGCGTATTGCAAGTATGTAGAGTGCTGACTTCCTGTACTTCCTCAGTCCAATAATTTGCACTGCGTATACGTAATTCCAAATTTTCGTCCGATTTCTCGGCAAAGGGCCGTCCATAAATGAGGTTACACGTTTTTCAACATTTTGGACACCCCTCTCCCTTTTTCATTAAGTACTTTTCTTAAGCTACTTTTTATGAACATATTTTTATTAAAAAATGCTAGACGTCAAACTTCTCTTTATTCTTTCCCTCGCCCTTGCCACAAAGTCACAATTTCACGAACGGAACCCCCAGAATTAAGGGGAGGGGGTCCCCTTTGAAGCGTGACATCATTTGTCTTGCAGTAATCCATAGCAACTTCTTCATTGCTAATCAGGATTGTCGAATTCATTGAAGAAAGAGGAAGCGCGCGATCCTTTTGCGTCAGTTTGATTTTTGTGAATGGCAAGTGCTCCATTTTTAGCACGAAGGTGCGTGTTTGAAACTCTACAAGTTTTCATTGGTTTAATGAAATATAGCAAAGTAGCATATCAAATTGAAGGAAATTGAAAGCTCTACAACTTCGTCAATAACAATTTTAGGGAAAAGTGACCTTGGAAGGCATTAGGCGTAAATGTTTGAAAAAAATAGCGAATTTTTCCCAAAATTATCGATTTTTCACAACATATACCCAGAATATTTAATTAAAAACAACCTACCATCACTTCCACTATTCGAAATAACTAAAATTATGACCAAAGTCATCAATAAATTTACTTTTTAGTATGCACTCCATCGATTTGCCTCGTGACCGTTAGGAGGGGGATTGAAAAAAACTGCACCAGAATTCAGCTTGGCAAGATCCATATTGTTAATCTATGAGCTTTTCTCAACTAAAATCCATCGTTAAAATGCGGTCCTCATATTTTGCATACTCAACCCCCTCCAGCGCCTGGTCTAACCTTATTAATTACTCTCATATATGTACATTACATGCACATACACTGGAATTTGGCATTATAATTTTACAAGTAGATTTAGTATTAGTGGACCGTAGACCTCAAACTTTATTTCATAAAACCTGTGGTCCACATAGCAGGAAAGGTTGGGAACCGCTGACGTAGAGTCCTAGTCCAGACTATGACTTTTAAGGACACAAACTTTATTTGGTGCCCTCTACCTACACTAAAAAAACTTAAGATACCAACTTTGGTGTCTCCTAAATTTTGATGACTTGGGGCCGTTTTCCTTGCCCATGCATTTATCTGGCCCAAATGTGTCTTCAATAATTGACGGGAATGAAGTATTCTAACATGTATCTTTTTGACGGACTTCAACAGAGGAGGAGGTATACAATTTGAGCGAGATCTTTTTTTTTGTCTGTTTGTTTGCTGTAAGATCACTCGAAGACGCCTGGACGCATTTCAAAAATTCTTTTTTTTTGTTTGTTTGAAAGGGCATACCTTCCAGTTGGTCGCACGGTCACATGGTCCGGGTTTGTTAACAGGATCTGGCAGAAATCGAAGCAAATCGTAATCGCAATCACAGGAATCATAATAATCACAATTTCGAAGGAAAAGGCTGCTCTGGATTTCATTATTTAAATCGCTTTGATTAAACTAGCACACAAATAAATACCAGAGAACAACAAAGATTAGTTTTTAGTGTCAATCATTTAAAATTTCAGACGCGTTGATGGCTTCTTTCTTTCTTTTTTTTTTTTTTTTTTGGTTATTCGCAATGGAAACAGCACTATATTTCTGAAGTACATTTACACTAGAAAGAATATAAAAAAATATTTCTGAAAAAAAAGTAGAACCGACTTCAGAACAATCGGCAATAGCTATAAAAAGTTAAAGATAATTTTGTTCTTTGAACACCATCGATACTACTTTTACACAAAGGTTTTGAAAGTGGCTCAAAAACGATAGGTTAAATGTTTCACTTTTTTTTGCCAACATTTTTCGGAGAAACCATTGAAAATTAAGAGCACAATATTTGTATCATTACATAAAGATGTGGTTGTCGATGTAATGTATGCGAATGCAATTAAAGAACCTGGATGCATTAAAATTGAAATTCATAGTTGAATTGTAGTTTTGTATGATTCTATTTAATGTTTTTACGCCAACTTCGAAACTTGTGTTTAAAAGTAGTATCAATGGTGTTCAAAGAAAAAAATTATTTTTCACTTTCTAGAGCAATTGCCGATTGAAGTTCTGAAGTCGGTTCAATTTTTTTTTCTTCTTTTTTCAAAAATATTTTTACTGAGACAACGGTACTAGTTCGTTAATGCCTGATATCTATTTTGTGGACAAGAAAAAAAGTCATGAAATTATGAAATTATATGTCGGCTGAAGGAGGGTTTCAAATAATTGAGGATCAGATAATCCAGTTTTTACCGTAATTATATCTCTATCTTCATGCGATCCAAAATATTCTTGAAAATAATTTTCACAGTAAATAACTAAGTGAGGATTAGCGAATAACTCATTTTCTTTGCATTTTTTAAATAGACTTTTTCAGCTATATAAAGAAAGAAATAAAAGGTTGAAAATGCGTTGATTATATCTTCAAAACAAACGCAAGACAGATCCAATTATTTAGCAGCTTAGCATCTATTCAACTATGTTTCTCTTTTGCGCTTAGAAGCAAAAGCAATGATTTCTTTAGGAAGGGGAACTACTTAATGAAGAAAGGTTCCAAAGTTAATTTATCGCTAGTTCTCTGTCCTTTGATTAGATTCCTTTGGCTAAGACCCGGAAAAGCACTCCGAGGCAAATTTCAGAAATTAGGTTTTATTGGCTTTGGAAGAACAACATTCAAAATATCGGAACTAAGATATTTTAGATACCTGACGATTGATAGTTGTCCAATAAGTTTTAGTTTCAGTTATTGATCGAAACAGTTGAAGTATTTTATTCCACGTCAAACATAGTTAATTTAAGAGTACTAAATAGTATCTTATAGCGTTTTGTTTTTCAGTTTGCATTTTTTCCTGCTGAAGTAATTAGATAAATATTTTACTAGCCTACTTTCCCGAAAAAAATAAAAGGAACGGAAAAAAAAAACCATAAAAGTATATTTAATGTATCTAAAAAAATGACGAAAAGTAAAAAAAAAAAAAAAAAATCAAGAGTAAAAGACTAACGAACAATTAAATGAATACTGGAAGATTAAAATTGGAAAGTAGGGTTTTGAGATAGGGAAAATGTGTGTCTGTCAGTCCTCTTTAATAACTTGTGAGAGAATAGACCGATTAGAATGGACTTCTTTTTTGATTGAAGGATCTTGGCAAAGACACATCATTCCCATATTTCATTTTTGAATTTAAACAATCTTTCGTTCAATTTTGAGTAACTTTTTTCTTCAATTATATACAGTTCCAAAAAGTAGGCTCTTATAGGGAAATTTAAAACAAATTGATCTCCGGCGTCAAGGCTGATTCGCTTTAAACGAACTTACTTGGATGAACAATTCAATTTTTTTTATATAGTCATTGGAAAGCGCTTGGAGTTGATGTTAAATTTAAAAGTTATAGTTAATAACGGCTGTAAGGTATGCCATTTCTTTTTCACTGAATAGATCCTACTTGAATTATATGCTATATTCATTAAACGAGTATAACACACGGACATATTTTACTATTTTTCCGTTGCATATATTCGTCATCGTGCAATGTAAAAATTTAAAACCGATTCAAAGTTATTTATTACTTTATTTATTTGTCAATATGAATCAGTTGCATTGCAAAAGAAGTTTTCGCTTAAAATTCCTGATGACTTGCATAGCAGTAGTTACTGGTAGTTTAAAGATTTGTATTTAGTATAAATTAGCAAAAAATAAAACTGCTTTTAGGAAAGACATTAATTTGTGGAATGTAGATATTAAGCATATTTAGCTCATTAATGACGGTTTTGCGCTAATTTGTGTACCCGTAAATAACTACCGAAAATCAATTCAACGTTCAGCATTGCATCTAAAATAAAAGTTATTTTTATTTAAATTTGTTTTGCATAAATTCAGTTAAAAAAACACTCTATTTTCAACACTAATTTTTCGCAAACAGGAAAAAATTTAGAGGGATTAAATAACTAAATATGAATACATCTGAAAACTTTTAAGCAAATATTTCAAATGCAAACGAACCGAAAATTGTGGTCTTCATTGGTTGTGTAAATAATATATGAAAAACCCTAATTTAGTCTTAGATGAATAATTTCATGTCTTTGAATTCATTTAATAGCTTATTTCATTACGGGTTACTAATATCAAAGTATTTCGGCAAAGTTTCTCATACCCAGGTCTTACTGTGTTCAAATTAAATCTTAAGCTTCATCTCAATTAGCAATAATGCGTACTTAATTAGGTTACTAACTTGATGCGGCTTCAACAAATTCATATAAGATAATGATAATAATCTTATGTGCATTTATGCATTCAATATAAATGCATTATTCTGAGGGTGGTTTTCTTTTTCTTTACATTTTCATTTGTGATTCATCGTAAAACAAATTAATGAACTTTTCTTAAAATTTTAAACCACATATTTTTGAATGAATTATTTAAGAAAATAATTATTAGTCTCGAATACTAAAGCAAATCATTAATTAGTCTGATTAGCTTTATTTCCGTTACAAATTAATTTTCCTATCAAATTGGTAACAATGTAAACCGAATTTACATTGATAAGGATTTACGTTACTACAGCGCTTATTAAAATCTACTACGATTATTAAAATCTCATTCGTTCTGAGGACACTTGATTTTATAAAGCAGCTGATTTTATAAACCGGCATACCTGTGCTAATTTTTTATTTATTTATTTATTTTTTTTTTTTTTTTTAAAGTTTGAATTATCTGAAAAGGAATGGATCACTGAATTTATATATGGTTTCAAAACATGCAAAACAGAGCTGGAGGTGTATTATATGTATTTCTGCCTTAACCCTCTCTTAGGAGCAGGGGTGTCCACAGGGGGGAATTATGGCGCAAGCTGCGCCATCAAAATTTGGGGGGGGGGGGGATTTTTTAAAACCAATTTATTTATTTAGTTACATTATTTGTTAGTTTATTTTTTCAATTTAAATTATTTCTTTATTATTATTTGTAAATTTATTTTTTAAATTAAATTATTCATTAATATTTTTCAATTTAAATTATTTCTTTATTATTATTTATTTATTTATTTATTTTTGTTTTTTTTGTGTATGTGTGCTTGGAATGTCTGAAAGGAAAAAAAAGCGATTATATTCTGCGCATAATTAGTACTTTCAAGAAAATAATATATAAAAAAATAATAGCTATTATTTAAAAAAATAAATAAAATGAAAAAGAGGGGCAAAAATGAAATTAAAAGGGGGTTGTGAATATTTTTGGGGTTATTTTCGGCATTGAGCTTGGGGGGGGGGCAGATGGGCACCCCTGAAACTTATTAATAGAGAAAAAAATAATGGTTATACTTTAAAAAAATAAATAAATAATATTTAAAAAAATAATAATATTAAAAAAATAAATAAATAAAAAGAGGGGTAACAAAAAAATAGCACAAGAGGGTTGTTAAGAATTTTTTTGGGCGGGGGGGGGGATATGCACCCATGCTTAGCAGCGATAACTTACTGCTTAAAACTAAGTTTCAAAATACAGTTAACTAAATATGATTTACATTTTAATCAGCACAAGGGTCTTTAAATATTGGCATATTACTACTTGATTAATACAGTTTGAAAGTAAAAATTCAACAATGCTTGAAAGTTTTTAAAAAGCTCTGTAATTTTCAACGCATATTATTCTACTCTTTGCTTTAAAATGCATCAGATGGCATCAAGTGTTTAGCTGGTATACATCGAAGAGCGCAAATCTGACACACTGTGACTTCTTTATCTTCCAAGGCACTCTTGTACTTCTTCATGCTACATAGCTTTGGAATTTATTCTGTCTGTAGCACTTTTCAGCATAATTATAAATGTCGTTTTCCAATTTTAACATACGCTTTTCAGAAACCTGATTTCATAAAACGGCGATAGTGATTTTATTAAAGGATGGTTTTAACATGTGTTGATATTGTAATGATTCGGTTCCTGCAGATTTTATTTTTAAAATCGGCTGATTTTATAATCCAGTGGTTTTATTAATGGCGGTTACTTTACTGTAGTAAGAAACACAAAATATTTTTTCTTTAATTGCATCCATGATAAGAAGAGTAGAAGGTAGTTCTCTGCAAAAACATTTCGTGTAAAAGCAGTGACAGTTGCCTCTCCAATGTTATAGAATAATTTAACTGACAAAACAGATGTAACGTTATATATATATATATATATATATATATATATATATATATATATATATATATATATATATATATATATATATATATATATATACATAACTCGTAATAAGTTATAAAATAATCATTGATATTTTGCTATGACAGTATAGAAAAAATAAAGGTTTAAAATATAATAAATAAATGTTTAACAGCTCTTTGGTTTCTCCTCTTATTTAGATTTCTTCGTGTTGTTTTCAATTACTTGTTCGTCTAATTTTTAACAGGTTCATACTTTCAAACAATTTTTCAACTTTACACAAATTCCTAATTAACTTTAATTGCATACAAAACATTTCTATTACACAAAGATAGAAATTAAATAGTGGATAGATTCGAACACTCAGCCGCGACTTTACCGTGTACAGAGAGCTCTCAAAGTAAGCGCGTTTTACCACTCGGTCGCTAAGTCAGGTCTTAGTTATGTTTATACCAGTTTACGAGTTCCACATTGGTGCCTGCAACACATACGCTCTGAATTATACCCCAGTTTTTCGAAGTAGATTTACTGTTAAGTGGGAACTTTACACTGGTTACGTGAAACTTTCCTCCAACATCACAATCTTATTACTGGTTTTTTTTTTTTTTTTTTTTTGCTGTTGCTCGTTTTTTAAAATAAGATTTGGATCTGGTGTATTTAAATTACTTTGTCTGAAATGCTTGCCCTACTGAACTTAAAAATTAACTTATACTGAACCACTTACACTTATAAACAAATAACTTTTTGAAAGCCGTTTTCTTTTAACATTTCCATTTTAATGTGCTTGCAGGTTCAATAATGTTGAAAGAGATGAACTCCAAATATTTTATTATGAATCTGAAGGGCGTCGAAAGTCAATACTTATGCAACACTTTGGAATATATGTTGCATTTATGCATGTCTTTTCAAAATAGTCAAGTTGATAATTTAAGAGTTATAAATAAAATATATTTTTCCTTCTAAATGCCATTATGAATTCGTGAATACTTTAACGATAGAAACTAGACTGCACGTTCTAAGGGCCCTGCTCCACATCAGCGGAAAACGCCACCGAAACCGGAGGCAGAAACCGAAAATCCGTGTACTTTCCATAGGAACACCATTTAATCCATTTTACGTTTCTGCTATACGCTCGCATTTTCCGCTGATGTGGAGCAGGGCCCTTAAAGTATTTATAATTCAGAATAACATAGAACAAGATAATTTATTAGTGCTTTAGAAGCCATCATATTTATTGAAAAAAAATCACTATTTTAAAAGGACTACAGAATACTGTTTTTCTAGTAAATTGCTTTGCAAAATTGTATGTCGTCGATATGCAATGAAAAGTCGAGGAAAAGGAAAAGATTTACACTATTTCATTTGACACTATTTCTAAAGATAAATATGTGAATGAATTTAATGCGTTTTCTCAACTCAGTAAGTGCTCAGTCTTAAGCACATTTCCATAATTCCGCCTCTTTTCTTTTTTTCAAAGCGAAGTTGGAAGTGCGTTTGGGGAGGGAATGCGGGGTTACTTATAACCTGCCTTCCAGTAGTAAGTAGTGAATACTGGAAATAATATGCACTATTTTTAAAAAATTTGGTGGTTCTAAATGCAACTTAATCGTAGTTTTTGTTCAGTAATAGGGTCCCCCTAAACTCCATTATGAATGGAAAATTGAAGCATTTTGAGAAGCTATTTGCTTGTCTAACGAAGACATGAAGCACACACATTACAGTGAACCACAAACTTTGAGATGATTAATAAATTTTAAATAGGAAACAAAGCAAAATAAGTACATTTTTACTGATATTTAGTTTAAACCTTTATATCCGACGGAACTCAAAAGTACCGCTTACATTAATTTAGTAATTTGAATATTAAATGGCTGGAAACATGCTGAAGCTTTTAAGTACCATTCCTTGTAGTACTTTGATGAGATGCCGACAAATGGTACCTGCGACCAGTAACAGTTGTCTTTGGGGCCCTAAGGCAAAGGGACATTAGACCCTACGGATTTTCAAAATTTTTATACTCGGTATATTTGTTGTTTGATGTATTTTCAACTAAAAAAAATATCTAAAAGTTCATTGCTAAATTAATTTAGGACATTAAAGGGTTAAATAAATGATACTTACGTATTTGTTTAGAGTTATGAACTTTCGTGGTAATGCTACATAATTCATTAAACTCAAAGCAAACTTTCACTAATTCAGGTTTCATTTTAAATGCAATTTACTTCTTTTATTGTCCTAAATGTTCAATTAGAATAAATACTGGAAGCAATGCACACATATGTGTAATCAAGAATGCTTACAAAATTCAATTCAGAGTCAAAGACCATTTTCTCCGTAAGCATCTTTTGAGCATTCTAAAGATTTGAATAAGTATTTCGCCATAAATGAAAATATGCAAGTTAAATGTAATTAATGCGCCTTTGACATTTGATTTAAGATATATGTATCGGGCTATTCACTTTCTAATCAGAAGTCTCATTAAATCTAAATGAATTCGAATTCAAACCGTTTGAAGTGAATCGGGTAGTGTAAACACGAATCTTTTGCACTGGAGACTTCAAAAATCATTCACGAAGAATGCATATTAAGTGAGACATCGTGTTTGTTTTGTAGAAGATGTGAGCATCGTGATTCCATCTGAGTAAATAAGTCATTAAGAAAACTTCATATATTCACAGCCCAAAAAGTTTGCCTTTTAGAAATAATTTATTGAAATAATGATTGCTAATTGACTCGTCACAGTTAGTGGAAGATCAACTGATTTTGTGCATTACAGAAAATGAAGGAATAGTTTTCAATGAGTAAATTGGCAGAGTTTAATTTTTCAACCTTGTGGGTACGTTTATCTTTCAAAGAAGATAGAAACAATAAATTCTCTGCAGAACTTCTGCTGCATAAAATATTGAGTACGTGTTTTTTCAGTATTTATTCGATTTCAAGCATAATTAATGCATGTGATTAATCATGAAACGCAGACTGGAGAAACGAGTTGTATGAAGCAGTTTGCAGTATCAAGCAAAATATTCAATAAATTGCGAATCAAGTTATTTTTTCTTCTGAAAAAGAGGAATGGAGAAGTGAAAGCCAAGATGAAACGTCATGTGTGGATTCATTGCGCAAGGTCATCTCCAAGTTTTGTTTCGAATCACCCCGCTGTTTCTATTCACCCCATTTTACGGTACTGAAGGAAATAGCGTGTTTTCTGTTCGTCTATTAAAATAAACTCTTGCGTTTTAGATAAAATGAATTTATATCGATAAAAAAATACCATTTCTGCTCGTCACAAGTTTTCCTTACATGACGAGAGCGCAAACTTCCATGATGATAATTTCAAGATAAAACTTTTTTTGGTACCAATAAATTGTGCTAGGTGAAGCTCTAATATATGGTGTTAGTTTCGATCAAAAGTTTTCATTCCAGTTGCATTGAATTACAGTAAGATCTGTTCAATCTTGACTTATCCGTTTCTACCAAATGAAGTCAGCAGCGGAAATTAAGACACAAAATAAATTAATTTTTCAATCTATTTTTACATAATGGAAAAGAAACCTATTACCATGGACATAATAAGGCATTTTTATTTTCTAATCTTTAATTAGGGATGTTCAGCTATCATATTGCGAAAATTTGTCATGTCGGCAGCGGTCATGTCGGAAGCGTCAAAGTAAAAGATATTTGTTACCTTACTGATGCGTGCGTTTACCGATGTTTTTTTCGCAATTCTTTCTTCGTGTAATGAGTTTGTTGAGTTGAGTTTTAAAGTACAAACATAATTTCAAGTACATCTTATTTCCGGCCAAATTTACCCATTATTGAAAGCAGATTATAATTTTTTTTTAAAGCTTCAAAAACATCAGTTTTTCCACAAAATTTGAGTTTTTAAAACAAAATTATTGCCACTTTTCACCCTCTTTTCTTTTAAATCAATATTCAGACCTTCGTTCGTAACTACTGCACCCAACAATATAATTTTGTTTTAAAATGGAAAACTTATTAACAATTGATGTGCAAACCTCCCTCCCCTGCCAAACTCTGACTGTCTTTAATTAATTTCGTTTTCTAAGATTGTTTTAAGAATTTTATTTTATCTTGATTTTTTAACTATTAACCTACTTATCTGTTTGAAAATAACTTTGTCGCACTTATTTAAACTTTAACTAACTTTTAATTAGTCTCTAATTTTATTGTTTATGAAACAAAAAAGCGTTCAAGCTGTCTAAATAGTAATATGTTCTAAATAATAATTTTTTTATCATAAAAAGTAATGAAAGTGTTTACTTTCGTACACTAAGTGTGAATTTTGTAATATTTGTCAGATCGGTAGCATTCTCATCATATCGGTAACGCTTAAAGACACCTGAGTGTCCTGAAAATTTGAAAATTTCGATGGTCAAATTTGCACTTTTCCTGATATTTCTCCATAAGTACATACGCACATTCATTTAACTTGTGAGCAAACATTATTTAATATGCATAAAAAGAGGCAGTATAATTATCGCAAGAGTTATGTTAGATATGCTCTAAATTCGTTACTAATGCTTGAATTTTTCTACAAACCGTGAGTTTAAGACAATTCAATGTACTCTCCTTTTTTTTTAGTCATTTCTCTCACTTTTCATTTTAATTTTTACTATTAATTTATGTGAAAACTAGGTTCAAAAAATTAATTTGTCGCCTCATTTAACTAATAAAAGCCGTTGATGCAGTCATAACTTTGGACTTTATTTTTTAAATTGTACAACTATTTTCTATCACAACGTTTTCAAAGTAAAATCCTCTGCTTGATAAGGGACGTCATTTCGAACTTTTCCACTGGAGGGGGGGGGGGGGCAAAGGGTGCATACACAATGTAAAATTTACCAAAAAGTGGCAAAACCACGCCTACTTATATGCCAGAACATTGATTTTCCAAAGCCAGGGGAGGGGTAATTGATCCCCCCTGCCCCCCTAAATGACGGGCCTGTTCTTGATAATGTTTCATGCTTTGCTGTTTTATTCGGAATCTTCATTTTAATAATTGTACTGTGTAACTGCTTTAACTACTAAAATCAGAGCTTCAAGTTGCGGAAGAACAAAATCAGTTTCAAAATGAGAAAATAATACATCTTTAAAGAAACTTCCCGGTATTTGAAGATTAATTAATAAAATCGTTCAGGAGTAACGATTAGATTGAAGTGTCCTACTTAACGGCGAATTGTAGTTAAGTAATTTAGCTGAAAGAGTATGAATGGAGTCTTAGCTTAAACTAAATTGAGTTTGGAATTGTTTTAACAATAGCCAATCAGGACTCTTAAAGAAACCTAAATATTTTAAGTGCCAACCACTAAGTAAAACCCACTAAACAGTTTCCTTCTGATGTGACAAATATGTTGATGAAAGTGTAATGTGGTCTTAGAATGTTCAAGTATCAAAATAATAGCGAGGTTCAAAAGTGAATATGAAAATGGAGATCTATTGATGAATGGATAAAAAGTTTATACTATGAAATTTGAAAGGAGCAATTTTTATATTGAAATAAAATGTGCAGTTTACAAGTCTATATTAACAAGTAAATGTAGTGACTGAAATTTTTATTTGCATCAAAATCCAGTTCCCTTTACCAGTTTAATGAAATTTAATTATCATTTTAATTAAGTTTTATTTTAATGTAGACAGTTGTTACCTTCTCCGCATAGTAATAAATCATTTAGCAGTCTTTCTACTTTGTAGTTATATTTAATAATATTTTTAACTTATTTATTTATCATTTATTTATTTTTTATGAATGTGCGTGTGTTTGTATGTATCGCGTGGTAATGTATATCACCTTTTGACAAAATATAGTGATTTTCATTTTAAAAAGTATGTTTTTTCTCGTATCAAGTAACTAACTCTTATTAATCAAATTCCCATTTTGTGGGATAAGTCTTATTTAATGCACATTTACTTCAATATACTAGTTTCTGTCAATATTTGTGTTCAAATAAGGTATTCCGTTCGACTTCGTGCGGATAAATGTGTTGCTTTTAAGAATATTACGCTAATCAATAATTTGGGAAACAATGTATTTCTTTTAATAATATGTTACAATAATACTTTTCTAACCATCATTTTTTTACGAATTTACAATATACAATTCTTTAATATGAACACAACTTTTAATTGCATCTGATTGTCGAGAGCACAAAACAAATACTTTGAGTATTTGTTTTGTTATATCTGAATTTTTGTACCTTTAACTAACTTGTATTTATCTAAGGTGATTTTAATTACGTTACCATGGCAGCAGTATAATGGAATCTATTGATGTAGGAAATTTGTTATTGACGTTGACTGTTATTTCTTAATTTATATAAATGATTTCTGAGTGATTTGTTTTTCATCTATGCTAAAATTTTGTTATCGTAAAATGTTCTTTTTGTTTGGTACAAACTAAATGACCGAAATATGTAACGGAAAATTAATAACAACTTCTACCGTCAACCTTGCTAATGTTAAAGTTTTTACAGGTGTGAGTAAATTGAAGTGATGTATTGACTTCTACCAGGAACGAACACTCAAATGAAAATACAAAATCATTACCACAACAGCTCATTTTTATTTGTTTTTTTTTAAATATTTTATCGACAATACTTGTTCAGGACATTGACATTCAATTTGAGCATTTTTATTGATTTACAGTAGTCTTCCTCAAAGTCTTCATAAAATATGATTCGATGAACCGCGCGACGATTCAAACGACCCCTGGCTGAAGTACATCAAAACAATAGCAATCATGATAAGCTGTATATCTAAATCATATAATAGATGTCACAAGTTGTCATTGTCTTTTTCAGTTTGATTCTCATAGCTTCAGTTCAATAGAACAACTGAGAACGAATAGAACAAGGCTTTATTGTCTTCGATTCAGAAATTTACTCTCTTCATAAAAAATCGTATTGGGAAGTGATTTTAAAAAACGCGAATTGCCTAGTATTGCTCAAAAGCAAAGACAGACTGAGCAGCTTTTAAACAGTATGCTTGTGTAAATATTGTTCTTTTTAAAGTTTATTCTGCAAGTAAAAATATCAGCACATTTGATTGATTTTACTTTTCCCAATGAAACTGTAACCAGTAAAATTATTCTATATCTTAGAAATACATAATTAATAGATATTTATAAATTTCATACCATTGTAATTGCATTAATATATATATATATATATATATATATATATATAGGAAGATTTTCCTCATAACGCATTGTGCTTCACTTTCCTTCAATTCAAACTGTTCTGAATGAATGTATCTGAACAAAAGCAGCATCGTGCTTTCTCAGTACGCTCACTTTATTTCATGTTTAGTATCTATCTGTCACACTATACTAGAATGCAACTTAACTTGGCACTGACGTCACTACGGGCGGAGCCAATAAGAGCTCACAAGCAGTCAGCGATCTCCTCTTATTCGCCAAGTAGGCTGTGACGTTTTATCTAGCTCGTTTTTCATAGGCTAACGTCACGCAAACGTCACGATGTTTTTGTCAAGAAATGTTGCATTTTAGTATGAAATTATCCTAAGTCAAATGATGTCATCATAGATTATGTATAAAAATTCATGTAAATTAAGTAAATAATCTTCAAAGAAAGAAATATATTGATGTTTAAAATTTTATTTTAACTAACGAATAGTTAATTACCCTGTAAAAGATAATTATTCCTATTAAAAACATAGGCTGTATTTAATCTGATGCATTTCGTTGTAGAATCCAAATGAAAGTCTTATGAAAGAGGTAAATCTATCATTTATCTTAAAAATGTCTCATATTTAATACAAATTAATCAGTTTTTGGGGCATTTCACGGTATTTGTGACATAAAGGCGTCCGTAACAAAACTTTTTAAAAGTTTAAAATTTAAAGCACATTATAAAGTATATGAATATCATATTGTTTTCATAGTTCACTTTATATTATGTTTGTAATTGCACTCAGAACATTGAACATGCAATTTTCACTGTTACGGACTCTACATTGAATTTTTCTTCAAATCTGGCTTAAACCGATTTTTAAGCCAAAACTGGTACTTGAGACAGATAAAGTAAAGGCTCACCTCTAATATAGCTAATAATTTTAATCAAAAAGTGCGTTCTATAAAAAATTATGCATTGTGAAAATGATGACTGTAGAGTCCGTAGCAATAATTGGAATAAAAGTTTAGTTTTTAAAGGAAAATTCAATGTAGAGTCCGTAACAGTGAAAATTGCATTTTCAATGTTCTGAGTACAATTACAAATATAATATAAAGTGAACTATTAAAACAATATGATATTCATATACTTTAGAATGTACTTTTCAATATATATAAAAATTTTAAACTTTTAAAAAGTTTTATTACGGACACCCCTATATCACAAATACAGTGAACTGTGCAAATAAACAAACTCAATAAAAATTAGATCAAACTCTTGACTCTACGCTTTATTTTCAAAAGCATGCCTTTGTTCATAGTACTTAGTTGATCTATTAACTTCAAAAGATACGTCTCTTACTAAATATTTAGCTAGAAAGTTGTCGACAATGAAGGTCAAAAGAAAGTTATCAGGTATACATTATTAATTTTCCAATAAATACTTCTGAAACTTGAAAAACATGAAATATGATCTTGTTTTTGCGCAAACAATGTATTTATCTTTATGTTACTCAGAACTTCTACTATTGATAAACACGTAAAAACTGAATCAGCTAGTGGCTGCCCATTTATTTACGGAACTTCACATTCATAGCTTGTATAGTGTGCATAGAAAAGTTAATAATGTGTCATTACAATCAAAAGCCATACTTTTTTTTTGTTCAAAGAGCAATACATTTTTTGTATGAAAATTCTAGAGAATTAATGCAATAATAAATTTAAAAATTGATTTTTTTTGTGGCTAACACATAAAAAGGTAAAAATAAAAGTATGTACCTGATAGTGGAATCGGGCAGATAGTAAAAATTCGAAAAAATACCAAAAATATGTTTTGATATATTTTGAAATTTAATGTCCTCTAATATACATAACTCTTTAATTATTCCAGCTTCTCATTTTTTTTAAATTTATTTTTCTATACAATTTTGTGCCTCTTACTTATTTACATGCATAAAAAGTGATTTTTTGGAATTTTAAAATTATTTTTTACTTAATAAAAAACCTCTCTCAGCACATTCACACAAATTTAACTTTTAACTTTACTCATTACACTTTTCAAGGAAAAACTAACGTTTTGCTTTAAACTTTTGATTTTTTTTTTTTTTCTGATTTTGTTTTTCAGTGAAAAATTGTCCACTGATGAGAAATACTTAAAGAAAAAAATAAATCTAAGTGTTACGTCATTACTAAAATATCCGAGTCTTGAGTAGCTATGATTGTGTGAAAGTGCCTTTATTTTTTCTCCCTGCCTCAGTATCTCCTTCAAAACTTTATTTATTTATTTATTTTTATTTTATACCGGAAACTCTCAACCGTAGATCATAGGATTTCGATTTTGATGATAAACCAAAATTAAATAATATGACAAGTGCACCCGTAAGCAAATAAGATTTATAAGCATTCTAAAACAAGTTTACAGAATAATTTTTAAAATTAAGAACAGAGATCACGTTTTCTGCTCGAAATTATTTATGAGTAATTGTTTGAAAATTTAACCATTTCACTCCCAAAACTATTTTATAGTTAATGTAACGAATACACCAAACCATCTTTATAATGTTCTGGTTGGTTCTATTGATTAATCTTTGCCCTTCCAGAGGAAATCCCCCAAAAGTAGCATAGCAGCAAACCTTCTGGCAACTTGTTTGTTTACTTTCTGTCTAGCTTTTCGGCAAACGGACTTAACTATGATGTTATACAAATGTTTTTACAGTGCAGGTTCTGCTCACGTGGCAAATCTGAGTGTTATCCATTTCACTCACTTGTGGCATTTAAGTCTATGATTTTCACTTAAGCGAAGTTGATTACCACCAGATGGATATTTGTCTTGAAGCCTTCAAAACTGAATGCTGCTGCTCTAGGCCGGCGGTGTCTACATTCACCTAACACGAGACACATGAAGACACTGAACATGATTTAAGTTTATTGAATACAAAACACTTCTTACTTAACTTATGAACTCAGCTTCATAGGCGGTTATCCCTAAATCAATATGCAAAATATTTTCCACATTTACTGTAAAAAAAAAGAAGACATGAGTCCTCTCCGTAGTGCAGAAACTTAAAACACTCGAATGAGAATTATGAAATGAACGATTTACTCTTGTTTCAATGATAGTTTTGAGGTGTGTTTCTACTAAAAATATTCACTCATAAAATAAATGAAATTGAAAATCAAGATAACTACGAAGAGCTTTAGAGCTTCTTTAAACAATTAGCATGAAATCATATTTGACTAAATTATATGCATTGGCAATTAATTTAATGAATTATCTGACTTTTACCCGAGTGCTTTTTAACGTTTTAACCGAATACAAATTTGGAAAAAAAATATGGTTTTGTATATACTAGCCGTTAAAATATATATTAAATTAAATTAAAAACTAACGTTTTTTCAAGATTTTTTCTCATCAATGCTTCGCAAAAAAGTAATTTTTGGTGTGATAAGTTCATGAAAAGTAATTTCTACTCAAGTGTTAAATGAAGAATAACTTCAACACTGCTTTTAATACAAATTTTTGCACAGTGTACAGACGCAAAGACTAAAGAATAGTATCAATAACTACGTGTTTTCCAGTTTCTGCACTACCGTTAAGAAAAATCCATTTAAGAAAATTATATCATAATTGTTTCCTTTACAAGCTAATGCATTTCTTCCCCTGCTCGAAGAAAAGTACAAAACTATGTTGACACATTTTATGCTGACTGGCTTTTGAACGTATCACAGATGCGTTTCTAACAGGAATTTTCGTTCAAACTGCACATACTTCAGTAAAAGAACATTTCTACTGAGATGTACTGATTTTTAAAAAAAATTGCAAACTACTTAAGGTTAATTATTCAGTTTATGAAAGAGTTCAAAACTTCACAAAATACTCAGAACCATATTCTTTTTTTCTTTCTTTTTAAGATTTTTACTTAACACAAATTAACAAACAAAAGTCACTTAAGTGGAATGATGTAAAATAGACAATAAAGATATTTAAGATCTGTACAAAACATTTTTAAAGCTTTTAACTGAGTGAATATAAGATTTCAATTTTGGAACTTTACTATTTGACTATATATTTACTCCATTATTTTAAACTGCATGTTGACAGGATTTTTTCCATGGTAAAACATTGTAACAGAAAATCGATGCTTCAAAGCAATAGCACTCATTTGTATAGAAAAACGAGATTATAAAAGTTCTTGATCAGTAGTTTTATGTATTATCTATTAGCACTGTCTCGTCTTCGTTGTGGCAAAGTAAGGAATGTTTGGAGTTCTAGAACGGACACTGTGTTATGTTTCACTGTGTTATGACACTTTGTTATGTTTCTAAACTTAGGATTTTTAAATTGCTATGGATACAACCAAAGCTTTAAAGCTACAAAGACAAAGCTTTGATGACTGACAAACCGTGTTCAGAACTTAAAGTTTCAAAGATTTTTTTAAAGTAACAATTCAGGGGAAAAATTGACTATTTGAAAAATCCTACCTCAGCTTCTTATATGTACCATGCTTGCGTGCACTAAATAGATTACAGCACACAAGATTCAACTATATTTAAGCCATTAAACTCGAAATTATTATTAAATTATAATTTTGTCTATCGTTCTTTAAAATCTACTTCTGATTGTACAATATCTTTCCCAAACGAACAGTGAAACAACCTTTGAAAAAATGTGTAGTACATGTGTTCCTAAACGAGTTTATACAACCAATCGTTTGATGAAAATGATTTAAAATTGATTCAAAAAGATTTTCTGTTGTAAATAAAGGGCAGATTTGCGCTCAATAACAAATTTCTAAAAAGCTAAAATTGCGGAAAGAATGTTTATTAAAAAACAGTATCCAGGATTTTTATTGATATAAAATTAAGCAAAATAAAATTCTTGTTAGGACACAATTTTTGTGCATCAGAAATATGCAATTTAGAGAATATACCTATACTATTTTCTAATGGAAGATAATTTGGATAAAACAGATCCAAAAATTAAAACTGGAAGAAAACAATGCATATTTAAGTAATGAAATATCCAAAAGCCAGGAAAAAAATTGCGGAAATAACACAGAATTTAAGAAAAAAGAAGGAAAAAAAACATGCTTAAGAAAAACATGCACGAACAAAGAAATGGAAAAAAAAAAATGAAAATCAGTTGCTTTAAATCTATAGGCTAGTACTTTTGATTTATTGCACATTATTTAATTTATTTTATAGAATAAAAAAGCCAAATACTGTAGACAATGCAGATTTTATAAGAGGCCATCCGTTGACCACAAAGCTCTGCTTGATGTGCAGTAGAAGCAGTAAATAATGCAGTTGGATATCTAATTAAATTGCCCGAAGCAAATTATTCCACAATGGAATCCTGCAGATAGCTCAACTCAACAGCAATGTATGGATCCACACGGCAATCCCCCTCGGCTATCTTGACTGATGCAGGAATTGCTATAATAAAGGGGCAACAGATGAACCACGTCACAGTCACAATAATTATAACGCAGATATGACGTCATTGCTGGTAGTCCTGCCACTGTTGGGCTCTGATATGAAACATCCAATTTATACAAGGGGTCGGACATACATTGTGCATTGCTGGACCAGGACTAATGGGTTAAATTAGTCTCCCGAAGGCATTATTCGGCCATGGGGCAAATTATTATGGGGCATCTAAGTGAGTTGTTAGAAATAAGGGTTTCTGCTCGATGTGTTTGTTTGCATTAAATGTATTGAATGAAAGTTTAAGTTTTGACTCATGGTTTTTCGTTTTTTTTTTTTTTTTTTTTTTTTTTTAAATAAGCGTGCTATGTATTGTACTATACATAAAAAAGTAAAATGCGACAAATAATGAATGTCATACTTTCGTTAAACGCCAAAAGGATATAATCAATAAATAGGTGTTTTAAAATACCTTAATAAATTGTCGTTAGACTGGTTTAGACAACTGAAAAAAATGAATAAAGAAACCAATGATAATTATTTCAAAGCAAAATAAATAACTAAATAAATAATGACTAGACAAAATTGTGATTAATTTTTAATAATCAAAATTTTAATTCATTAAAACAATAGATTTCTCTACTACCAAAATTTTATGTTCCATGAGAATAATCTTCAACATTTTTAATAAGTTAAAATCTGACTAATGGTTAGAACTAGAACATATTTTACGTATTCTCATACTTTTCCTTTCGACAAAATGTAGAGTTTTATAACAATGAATAGGAGTAAATAAATTAAACTTTAATGCGACGATCATATAATTCAGGATAGTTTGAGTAATATAACTGTAACGCTTTTCTACTTTTTAAATCATTTGATTTTTTTTTTCTTTTTTTTTGCATTTTATGAATTAGAAGATGTTAGTTCCAATGTGAGTTTTTTCTACAAAACAGAGACTTGAAATTTCAAAAATTCTTCTTTTAGAATGAATTGAATAGACATTTAAAAATGCTTCACAGAACAGAAACTATATATATATGTAGTTAGAATAAAAATTAAAAGTGATATTTTGAAATTCTTTTCTTTGAATTTTACAGTTCAGAGTAAATATTTTGTCAGAGATTGAAATTGAATTTTAGGAGGGGAAAAAAACAATTTACTGAGTGAAACTCCTAGTTTTGCCGAATAATTAATAAAAAAAAAGAATAATAAAGCAGCTATGCTTACCTGCATCAACGTCTAACATAAAAAAAACCAGGCATCATTAAAAAAATGATTAAAAAAATTATTGAAAAATTGTACTGCTGTTCTAAAATTTTCGGAATCGTCAGTCGAAATTGGCCGAGTAAGAAAAAATAGTATAAAATTGGGCAGTCACTGTGACCTCCAATTCGGTCGCTCGTGAGTGCTGTTAGAATAGAGGCATGTTTGTAAATCGAGGATGACTTTACACTTTGACAGCTCCACTACTGTCATGCTTATACCTACCGCACATGATCGGCCATTAACGAATATACCAATACCATTTTTGTATGAAATCGGCGATAACCTATTGATTTTGTATCTCTATGATTACATACCAAAGGCGTGGTCGAAAATTATCGTTTTAGGATCGAATACATTAACTTGGATTTTACCATTTTAAATAACTTTCGGCAACAACTTTCCTGTTTGTAGATTTAGAAATATATGGCATTTTGCTTGAATGACTAATTTAACCAGCATCGAGTAATTCAGATCTCAAAATGTCCTATAATAAGTTTCATTCAAGATAAGAATTAGATTATTTTTATTTCGAAAAGAATAGGTTTTCGCAGCTTTTGTAAAATACTCAATTTTTCAAATTAATTTACCTAACTTGTCAAAGTAATTCGATTTACAAAAATGTTCTCGCCAAATAAGTGTATAAGTTCATACATATTCTGAGCATTTCGTGAAACTTTGCTCTCAAGCAGAAACCATTTTCCACATTAAAACATACTCTCAGTTACACTGCAATTGTAATACAAAAGCTGCAAATACTGAAAAAACTTCTCATTCACACTTGTTTTTCTTTCATGACTATTTGAAATTAAAACTCATCAAAGATATGAAATTTGAAAAAGAATGCAAACATCACATCTTAATTTTTCTACACAAAACCTCTTTATTGCATGCGAAGAGAAACCTCTTCATGATGTAATATACAGTATGAAAATTTCCTTTACAGCATGTTTGATAAACAAACGACAACTATATTTAACACCTGTGAAGCATTACAGAGAATAAATTAATAACATTAATGATCACAATTATGAGAGTTGAGTATGATGAGCGTTACTGCTTAGTAATTATATCCATTTTCATTACCATTAGCTGTTTCTTTGAAAATACGCAAACCACAAACAAAAAATTATAATTTTTCACAAAAAGGGGTTTTTATAAAATAAAAACGAAATGCATATAACAATGTCAAATATTGGGCCCTAGGCTTCAATTATGATAGTTGTTTTGTAAAATGTACAATGAAATGACAAGCCCGATGCGTTTTATTATTTTGTTAAAGTTAAAAGCAATAATGTGCTACCAAACGCATTGCTTTAGTACTGATTTCAAGAAAAATTTAAATTATTCAAAAAGTAATGCGTTGATACAATTGTAAAATGTTTTTTAACATTAATTTCACGTGTACATAAAACATTTTTATGAATTTATTCCTCGTTCGATACTAACATAGGGGCCTAATTTGTGGCTAATCGACACATGAAAATAATTTACTTGCTTTTTGAACATAAGATTTTTGACACCGTTTTAAAATTTTACCAAATTCAGAGTTTTGCCCCTGAGCAACTTAATTTACAAAGTTCTATATTTATTTAAAAAATCAAAACTTTGCAGGAAAAAAATAAAATAAATAAATAAACTACGATAATGAATTAATTTACGTTAATAGTTTAAAGATAATTGTTTTCTTCGTGTGTGAAAGTTAATTAAAAAACAAAAGATTCAAGCATGTATTTCGAATTTGAATTTATTAGAAGAAATTGGCTAGATTTTTTACAATCAATTTGTATTTATTCATTTTTGTATGAATTAAGATTAATTTAAATAAATTGTCTATCACATAAACATTAATAGTATTTTTTAAAATATTTTTTTACTAATGTCACGATGATTTTTAATTTTAATACAATTTAAGCATTTTTAATAAGTTCTTTGTCATAACTGTTTTGTGTTAAAACTATAGTAAACCATTTATACGACACTCAATATTTTGGACTAATTTAAAAGGCATCTTTTAAAATTATGAGTTGTTTTTCTTGACTAAAATAAATCATATCATTCACATGGAACCAAAATTCATAACAACAAAATCTTTTCGAACATATATGTACAAATGTAGAAAAAATCGTCTGTAGATTGGGAAACAAAGAACACAGTTCTTTGCACAGTCTGCGAAGTTCTTATTCACTCATTTCATTTTATTTTACAAACATCAGAATTCATTTAGCTCCTCCTTTGGCTTAGTGATATAATTCAAGGCAGTAATCAAACCATTTTTTTGGAGATGTTTAATAGAAAGCAAAACAACAAATTTACTTTGATTGGAAATAATCCTTTACTTTTTTACCATTGATCTCAAAGGTATTCACATCATTATTTACCTTAGAATAAATAGATTAAGAACACTAAACACGCCATACAGTAGAAGTAATTTCTTTTGCATAGTCAGAAGTAATGGTTGACCTGATTTTGGTCAAATGAGTTTGTCATACTGACTAACACTGCTAATTTAGTTTCTTTTTCATTTTACGTAATCAAATAAGAAACTATGCATATACTTATAAACTACAATTAATGTACACCAAATGATGAAACAAACAAGCACATCTTTCGTGGCAATTTTACTTTCGTATTATTTGTTGAATAAATTACTTGTACGTACAAGAGCTATTATTTTCCATCTAAAAGCAAATTTCTCATAACTAAAACTTGATTGAGTTCTTCAACGTTTCAATCTGAGATTAACTTTCGAGTCGTACGGAGTAACAATTAAAACTGTTATTCGTGTCAGTTTAAGTTGAAAAAAAAACAAAAAGGTTAAATAAATTATAAATTACAAACATCAAACACGCCATACATGTATTTTTTTGCATAGTCGGAAGTGATGTTTGATCTTGATTTCGATCAAAGGGGCTTTAACTTACAAGCATCAACTGAATGCAGTTCTCTATTTTGCATAGTCGGAAGTGATGTTTGACCTTGATTTCGATCAAAAGGCCTTTAACTTACTAGCATTAACCGAATGCAGTTCTCTATTTTGCATAGTCGGAAGTGATGTTTGACCTTGATTTCGATCAAAGAGGTTTTAGCTAACTAGCATTAACTAAATGCAGTTCTTTATTTTGCATAGTCGGAAGTGATGGTTGACCTTGATTTCGATCAAAAGGGTTTTAGTCCAATAGCCAGAACGGAATGCAGTTCTTTAATATTGGCACATATAAAAGAAATTTTATATTCTACGTAGTTACGATTAAACATTTGAAGTCAAGAACCGTGTAAGCTTACGTCAAAAACAAAATCAGAATGCCAAATACTGAATTTTAAATTACGAACATCTAACACGTCATACACTAGGTGGCCAAAAGTATCCGGACACTTTCAAAAATTCACATTTTTACATATAGCTCGAGAAATATGTGATCAATTGTTCTTTAACTTTAGCCATACAAAATATAGGCTTCACCGAACATTTTCAAGTTAAAATTAAATTACCCTTGCATTTGGGGGACGACAAGAAGGGGGTTGAAAGAAAAACCGCTTTTTGACCATAACTCTTCGAAAATAGCTCGGAATAAGCTATCAATTTCAGTAATTAATTAGCATACTATGTATAATTACTGTACAAATTTTTATGAACGTACCACTCTTACTTCTGAAGATATGAAACATTTTTGAAAAAACGGCAATTTTATTTGAAGGGTTTTTGCTCATAACACGCAGAGTTTTTGATCAAACCTTATCACAACTTCAGGAAAGATGACAAAATACAAGAGAAAGAACATACTAAAACGGTAAATAAAAATATTGAAAATTCGATGAGATATGAACGTTAAAAGGAAATAATTTTTCACGGCGCATGCGCGAACGACAGAAATTTATAACTACAAAAATATTGTAGCCTGATTTATACTGCATCTTATAAAAAAAGTTTCAGTTGAATATCATGAAAAATGAAAAAGATATCAGCGATCTAGTGAGCTGTATTTCATTCATTCGCTGACAATACATAAATAGTGAGGGTCTGTCCACAAAGAGCTATTTTTAAATTAAAGGTTATTGCGTCGTCGTTCAAAACCAACGTTTCAGAGGGTGTCCGGATACTTTTAGAAACCTACGTATAAGGTCTTTTTGGCCGAACAGGAGAAATATGACGACAATGCCGAATATAAATTTTCAAACTGTATATAATTTAACATTGAAAAAAAATGATCGATTGTCACCACACTATTTGTGGACAACCCCTCACTATTTATGTATTGTCTGCGAATGAATGAAATACAGCTCACTATATCGCTGATATCTTTTTCATTTTTCATGATATTCAACTGAAACTTTTTTTTATAAGATGCAGTATGAATCAGGCTACAATATTTTTGTAGTTATAAATTTCTGTCGTTCGCGCATGCGCCGTGAAAAATTATTTCCTTTTAACGTTCATATCTCATCGAATTTTTAATATTTTTATTTACCGTTTTAGTATGTTCTTTCTCTTGTATTTTGTCATCTTTCCTGAAGTTGTGATAAGGTTTGATCAAAAACTCTGCGTGTTATGAGCAAAAACCCTTCAAATAAAATTGCCGTTTTTTCAAAAATGTTTCATATCTTCAGAAGTAAGAGTGGTACGTTCATAAAAATTTTTACAGTAATTATAAATAGTATGCTAATTAATTACTGAAATTGATAGCTTATTCCGAGCTATTTTCGAAGAGTTATGGTCAAAAAGGTGTTTTTCTTTCAACCCCCTTCTTGTCGTCCCCCAAATGCAAGGGTAATTTAATTTCAACTTGGAAATGTTCGGTGAAGTCTATATTTTGTATGACTAAAATTAAAGAACAATTGATCACTTATTTCTCGAGCTATATGTAAAAATGTGAATTTTTGAAAGTGTCCGGATACTTTTGGCCACCTAGTGTACTGTAAAGGCCTTTAATTTCGCGGGCCGTAATTTTCGCGAAAATGAATATATCGGTGATTTCGCGGGCCGAAAATTTCGCGAATTTTGTATGTACAGAACCGAAAGTTGAAAAAGTCCAAAGTATGTCTTTCGCAGTTTATTGAGTGGTACTCTAATGAGCTTCAGTTTCTAGAGCAAAAAGAATCTGTGGACTTGAGAATATCGCGACTTAAAGCGATTCACGCTTCTTGGCTTGTGCGCGTATTTAACGGTATTGAAGCCAAACATGATGTAATTTTGAATGGCTTCAAAGAAGCTGGTATAAATATTTTAGGTGAATGAGCTGTGTTCGATTAATTTTATTATTTTATACTCGAGAAATATAGTTGTATATATTATTCAAGAAATGGCCAATCAAGTATGAGCTGCCTTCTGTTACTTATATTCGAGAAATATAGTTGTATATTATTCAAGAAATAGTTTTGTCAAGAGGAGGCTTGTAACTGTGCAATAAATCATAAAATTTTGGGGTAAGTGAAACATTTCTGATTTTTTATTATTATTTGAGGCGGGAAAAAAAATCGCGAGGCCTAAATTTTCGCGATTACGAAGGGCTCGCGAAAATCGCGAAAATTAAGGCCTCGCGAATAAAAAGGCCTTTACAGTATATATAATTTCTTTTGCATAGTTGGAAGTGATGGTTGATCTTAGATTCGATCAAAGAAGTTTTCCCTCTATAGTATAAACCGAACGCAGTTCTTTAAATTTTTAGTCAAAAAATAACTGTATCATACAGTGTAACAATCAACATTTTGGAATTAAATTTTGTTAACGGCTTATTTTTAAAAGAAAATACGAACACAGCACGGCATACAAGTATTTTCTTTTGCATTGAAGAAGTGATGGATGACCTTGAATTCGATCAAAGGGGCTTTTACACTACTCAGTTTTTACTTTATGGAACAACATAAACACATTTCTATATTTAAATACTGAAGCAAACGGATGCAAAATGTACATGTTATAAGTTATATATCCGCCGTATTAGTGAAGAAAATATAAGCTATAGTAATTTTAGGGAAGCTTGATGCCTATTAGTTCAAGAAAAAGCAAATTTGATACAGTTTTTGAATATTAAGTAACTTGATTACTATTCACGTAAGAAATTGTTTTAAATCTTTCAAAATGTTACATTAGAAAAAAAATAGGAGCCTAAGAAAATCAAGACAGATAAGCTTCAGTAAAAAATCGATGTTGGCTTGATGGAAAGTGGGCTTCTTACGTTTTCATCTAAAGGAACTTCCTACTAGCAAAGCTTTTAATGTAGCAGCATTTTTTTTAAAAACCAGGCAGTATTTCGTATGTTTAAGCAGTTCTTCATAATGTACCATTGTACCACATCGAAAGTTGCAAAAATCAGATTAACTAAATGATTCTGATTGTGAAAGCTTTTTTTTCCGGATACAAAGATGTGTAACAGAAATGGTAACTAATATTTTTACGAATGCAAACGAAATTGAAATAGTACATAAAGGCAATAATTTTGAAAATTTTGACTTTGAAGGGTATTATGAAGTTTGAGTTTGAAGGAAGAAAAATCAAGGCTGTCAGTTACATGGCATACATTATGAAAGTCGGTAATGTAGATTTTGAGTTTTGAGTGAAATAGCAAACGGAATGCGACCCCCCCCCCCCCCCGTCTTTTTTTTATACCAAAAAAACTTGATAAGTGTTGTTTATAATTCAGATTAAGTAAATAATTTGATGCTGATCATATTTTTAGGTATAATTTCGTGTTTTAAAACTCTTTCACCACGAACGATTCCCACGGCTTAAATATGTTAAAATATTCGAAGGTACAACAGTCTCCCCTGCATGCTTCATTTGTTTCTTTCATTTAGAAGCAATGTTTTTTCTCACAAAAGGAAATTTATTTACACAGAAAAACGAATCGGGCTCTTTAAATTTTGCTTCGCTAAGGATTTTTGTTTTGTACAGTAAAATAGTTAAAAATCTGAAACTAAATTCCATGCCATTTTATGCAAATAGACAAAAGTTTAGAATTCGATCACGAATTATAAGTTACAGACAGCAAACACGCAATAATATTACTTTCTTTTGCATAGTTAGAAGTGATGTTTGACCTTAAATTTCAGTCAAATAAGTTTAGTATACCAACAAACATTAACTATGACTATTACTGAAACTCTTTATCAAACACTGAAATATACAAGCATAACTTTAGAAACAATTCAATTTGCTAATTGTATGTTTCTTACCTACATTTGTGCACAAGTGTTAGTTTATTTACAAAAGGAAGTTTCTCAATTGTTAAAACTAAATAGAATACGTGACTCTCATAATTATAAAATAACTTTTCTATTACACAGTGTGGCAATTAAAATTCTCAATTTAAGTTCCGTATCGGCTTCAGTTAAATACAAAATACGAACATCAAACATGCCACACATTTTTTTTTTTTTTTGCATAGTCGGAAGTGACGGTTGATCGTTATTTCGATCAAAAAGTTTTTTGTTCAACAATCAAAATTCAATGGAATTATTTAATGTGCCAATTATTCACGAATTTTCTTATTATACAGCTTAGCAATTATAAGTTTGAAGTTAAATTTCGTGTAAGTTAAAAACAAATCACGAACATCAAACACGCCTTAAAAATATTTTTTTTTGCATAGTCGGGAGTGATGGTTGACTTTGATTTCGATCAAACTACTTTTCATACAACCGAGCAGTACTTACTTAATTGTTGCATTTTACTAAACAGCATTAAAAACATATATACATATTTAAATACTGAAACAAACGAACACAAAATGAGTGGGCAATAAATTGCACATCAGACTGAGCTATGGCCAAAAGAGAATATCTTTATAAAATACAAAAACATACAAGTTCTTTAGTGACGTTGCGAATTAAACATTTAGAGGAGACTGTTGTTCCTTTGATCTTTCTTATTTTTGACCTCATCTCATTAATTTGTACGCGATGATGCCAATTGTTTTGAATTGTCAAGCTTATAATGATAAGATCTACTAGTCAATATTTATATCAAAATGCTTCTTTTTTTAAAAAAAAAGCTGTGTTTTCCGGAAATAATAAGTGGTAGTTTTTTTACGTTTTTTTTTTTTCCCGTGTGTGTGCTTAATTCATCAAGTTGGATAAGTTTTTCCGCGCAAGTTTAGTGCACTTAAAATTGCAAATAATGTGCTTATTTTTGCTTTAACGAATTTTTTAATGTGGCAGCATAAGTTTCTTTCAAGTAAGTCACAGTCGTAATAATGTACGTATCAACACTAAGACAGTAGAAAATAGTTTGACTGTGAAATTCTGCTCATGATAATAAATTATCAAGAAAAACTAACTTATTTTTTAAAATTATCTTGAAAAAAAGAAATTTTAAGTTTATTTGTGTAAGATTATACTTTATCTTGAAAAATGAGAGTTTATAAAAGTCATTTTTCAAGAAGCAGCTATACTATCATCGTATTACAAACAAAAATGTTTATGAAATGGTGTCATATTTTCTCTAATGAAAGAGAAATGAAGCATTAATGTAATAACAAAGAAGCTCTTTACAAAGGAGAAAGGACAAAAGTCGAATAATATAGGTATTGGATTTTAAGGGAAATATACCAATTGTACTGAGGAAATAAATATATTTATGTGAATTAAAACACATTCAAAGTTCCTGAATCTGATAGTTATGAAATTGCCTAAACCTCTAAAATATCGTATCTCATGGAAGATAGAAGGTACTGCTTAATATTTTTAAAAAGGACTTCTTTTGCTTCATACAGTGAAGTAGTTAATAATCTAAAGTTAAAATCTTAATATTAAAAGCAAAAGTGCAATACCAAACAATGAATCATCAATTACGAACATCAAACAGACTGTACAAGTGGTTTCTTTCTGCATAGTTGGGAGTGATGGCTGACCTTGATTTCAGTCAAATGGGTTTGGAATACCGACAACGCTACTTTTTAAGTATTAATTTATTTAAAAGTGTAAAAAAATATGTGCTTAAATGCCTAGAACAGTGGTGCCCAACTTATGGCCCGCGGGCCATACCCGTGTTGCGAAGCTGATCCGTGTGGTCCATTGGTTTGTTAACTTACAAATGAAAAAGCACGCTTAATGACACTGTTACTAAGTTACTAGCCGGAGCCAAATACTCAGATTTTGGTTTCTGAAAAACATGTATTTAATACAATGAGCATCAAATAATGATGGCCACAATTATAAGTTTGAAATTTTCTTTCCTATTCCAGATTTTCGTAGGTTATTTAGAAAAAAAAATATTTTGAAATTTTAATTGTATTTTGGCTCGCGAGAGGGATAATAATATGCGGTGCGGCCAGCAGACAGAATAAGATTGGGCACCAATGTACTGCAGCAACTGACACGAAACGTATAGGCAATAAATTTAACAGCCGAAATACAGAAACTGTTCTTTAAATGCAAATACATAAAAAAAATTTAACAGGTAATTACGATTTCTTATTGTATGTTGCTTAAGTTACTTGTACGTACAAGTTCCTGTTTAAAAATGAAAGAAAAAATTAAAAAAAAGTTTTTATTTCTTTTTTAATTGCCAAAACTGGATGGAATATTTTTTCATTCTTGAATATTTTTTTCCAACAAAGATCGTTTATATCGTTTAGTGAAACAATTAGAATTTGAACTACTGTTTCAGCTTGCGTAAATGCTAAAACAAACTTCATTGTGACTCCTGAATTTTAGCAAGAGACGATCCTTCAAAACTAAATAAATTAGTTTTTATTATTACAAAATCATAATGAACATGATATAATTACTTTGAAAAAATATTATATTTGTGTAATGCAAAAAGTAAACTTCCATTTGTCTATAAAAAAAATAAGAAAATTAGATTACACAATAACTACTAATTTCGTTTGCAGCTAATTTGAAATCAAACCATGCTCATTAACTCACTTCTTAGAGAACAAGATATACAATACGCATGATACGTATGCACGACTAGATTTAATATCGAACATTTACACCACAAAGATTTCATAAATTTTCAACAATAATCTAAATTTACACGTTGCACAGCTCACACAAATGGCAGAATCACATCTTATAATTCCGAATGGTATAAAACAAACATCAACTAACGATCAAATCGAGTAAACAATAAGTTCATATATCGATACATATTATCGTACACTCTAAGTAATTTATCTAAAAATTGTCATAACACTAATTATAACAGCAAGTGATCCTAAGCAATATCATGTTATTGCTAAAGTATCACATATTATTGATAGACTATTGATAAAAAAAATGAGCATATGATTTCAAATTCAATTGAAAGTTCTTAAAGGAATATAGTTAAGTAGTAAATGTATTCTCTGTACCCAAAGATGGCAATAACTAGTTTGCCAAGCAAAGTTGGTCATAATTTAAGGAATTATGAACAAATATATGCATATTCTACTATGTATTGTACTTCATCTCCAAAATAATGGTTTGAATACTACCATGAAACCAAAGCTTCTGACAGAAACTATTGGGAGGCCATTGTTGCCAATGGACATTTTTCACTGCCAAATTTAATTGGCAAATTTTCACGAACAAGCTGTCCTTGAATCATATATAGGCCTAATATCACCATACGCACCTCCCCCTTCATCGTTCGGACGGGGTGCATTACTTGCCTGGAACTTATCCGCCGAAGATTTAGCTGAAACCCTTCCGTTGGAAGAGCGTCCAAACGTATTCCTCAAATCTGTGGCAGAGCTTTTGCGCCCACCTTGTACATATGGACTGTTTCTGTGCCGGCTTCCATCGATGGTGAACGGTCCCACGTCATCAATGGAAGCGTAAATGTTTTCAGGAGGCGGGGGAGTAGGTGGCCTCCCTCCTCCAAGTGCATGGTGAGGATATTGGTGGGAGTATACCATGTTACTTCCGCCCAATCGGCTTCCGGACGTGAATTCGGTGGCGGATCCAGAGCGTGTCCGCGATATGGATGGAAGGGTTGGTTGCGCGTGGGTGGGGTACGCAGGGCTTTCCAGAGTGAAAAGTACACCCCCGCCACCTGATCTGCAGGATGGTGGCACCGGGAGCGATCTAGAACTCATGGCTGCCACACCAGGGAGCGTGCTGGCTCCCCCTTCTGTCATGGGATGTGGCAATTTAAAAGTCAGTTCTCGGAGGAGAGCATCCGGGATTCGCCCAACCAGTGACTGGCCATTCGGAGATACAATTTGCGGATTGTAGACTGCTGATATGCCTCCTTGGCTAGATCCTTGAATAGTTCTACTATTATTTGGGTAGGGCGGAGGTGGAGGGGAACTTGATGCTGAGCGTGATGAAGGCCCTGGCCTCTGTTGCTGCTGCTGCTGTTGTTGCAGAAGTACTGGAATAAAATTTAGGGAAGCCCCCATGATTCTAGATACAGGATACTGATTCATATCAGTTATCTGACTCATGTCACCCGAAGGAGAAACACAGGAACTTCCGTCTGCCGTGACGCCTTCCGGATAAGTAAAGTCTGGTCCCAGCATGCTTTTATTTAAATAATAGTTCTGCTTTGCTTGAAAGCTATTGCTGGGATGCCCATCTTTGTTTCTTTCTAAAGAATGAGTCAACTTGTTATTTTGACTAATGTCCATTCCTCTAAAATTAGTTTTATTGCCTAGTCTGGTTTCCGCTGGGCTACCGTCACTACAAAACCTCTCACTAGACCCAGTTACCACATCGGGATAGAGATCCCCACCAGTTGAACCTTGCAAGCTACTGGTAGCTGAACAGGGTTGGCTCTGGTCCATGTCGGGATTCAAAGGAAACTCCCCTGCAACGCTAAGCTCGTCTTCAGCAAACTCATCCTCACTGACTGCCGTTCTCTCTTCCGCTTCACTGTCTTCTATGTCTGAATCATAGCTTCTACCACCCTTCATGTCACCATCAGAAACTCCACTCACTTCCTCATAGATCGGATGAAACTGGTGCTGGTCTTTCTTCCCTCCTTTGCCCTGGTGCCTTCTGTGATGGTGCTGTTGGTGGTGCTGACGAGGACGCTCTACTGGTGCACTTGGTTGCGTGTTGTTCGTACAGTTGTTGCTGGCAGCGTTCTGAAGGGTGAAATTGGCTCTATTTAAGGAATCTGCTTGTGACTGGACATAGTTTCCGTACTTGACATCAAGCAGCTAGAAATTAAAAAGGTATAAAATTAGATCAAAATTGCAAAGAACTGTAATTAATAGAACAGTAAAGAGCTTTAATAACAGTATATTATAAAGAAAAACAAGTTGCATTTTAGTTTTTTTTCCCTTGTGATACTCATTTTGTCAAATAATATTTCAGAAGAATTTCTATTCAAAAAAATTAGTAATTGAAATACTATGTATAAAAATACTCGAGTCAATACCACTTATTATTTTCAGAAAGTTAAGAAAATCACGAAAAGATTAACTATTATTATTATTTTTTAATTTTATATTATCATTGTTCGCTAATTTACAGTAAAAAGATTCTCGATTTTAGTCTTGTTCTACAATTTAACGTCTGACGATTGTACAAAATAGTACATCACCCTAAATGATATGTTGCCATTATCTCGCTTATTATCACTATATTATATTTACTCGTAGAATTCAAGTTCATTTTCGCTTTTGAGTTGTTTTTATTTGTTATTCATGCACGAAAGATTATCTTTTTTTCAGTATTTCACTTAACTGTTCGCTGTAAACAAATAACAACAAGAAACTAGTCGTCGTGCAAAATTATTATTTTCATGCATCGGAGAACCAGTTTGCACATTTCGCTCCTTTACATTCCAAACTAGTTTTTCTTTTCCCAAGAGCAAAAACTGATTTTTTTAATTTCCCAAGATATATCTTTGGAGAGAATCGGATTTTTTTCAAAAGAAAGAAAAAGAGCAATATTTGACTATTTTAGACTTTCGCGTACTCCCATACTGTTCAAGTTCGGGTTCATTGTCTTGTCTCTTTTCTACAACCTCATGCATATTTCTCGCTTTCTCTTATCTTTATAAACTTAGAAAAATTTCGAAATGTTACACTATTTTAAATTCCAATCAGGATTGAATTACATTTTTAGTAAGTAGTATTCATGCAGAGCATTACCGCTTCTCTAGGTTTTAGAGATTTGTTCCCACGCATGTAGTAAAGTACTCAAAAATTTCGAAAAAAAAAACTTTTTTTTTTAAAGATCCCGCCTTTGATGTTAAAAACTTTATAACGAATTATAATCCCTATTAATGGCGTAAGAAGATAAAAAGATAATGTCACTTGATAGGTGCTGTGATGGTAAAAGAAAAAAACGTAAGTAATGTAGAGATTATCTTTTTACGAAACGAGTTGTACCATTTTAGAGATAAATGAAACCGGTCTTCGAGTATCAACTATACATTATATCCGAAGCATATTTTTGTGTGGTTGGATATGTATATGCGTATGATGCAGCTCGTCCTACGGTAATGTTCAAGACCACTATTTTTGTAACCGTGAGTCCTACATGTTGACTTCCAGTTGCAAAAATCGTTAAATTAAGATGTAGATTTAAGATATGAAAAGTTTGAAGCAAAAGCAGGAGGTAAAATACATGAAATCGTAGCTTAATTTCACTATGTCCTTTCATTTTGTCAACACACATTATACTTTACAAGAAAGTAATATTTACACTTGTAAAAATTTTGACATTGAAATCATTAACACTTTTTTGATTTTTTCCAGAATAACATAAGATTAACGCACAATGTAATTGTTAACTGATGTAAAAAAACTAATGATAAGTTAATTAAATTTAATTCACTTTTGAAGAGTCACTTTTATTAGAAGAGAGATATCTTTTAGTCACTAAGTTCCTGAGTACAGTCATCGCTTGGTGCAGGCGCCTATTGAGGCTCTTACGCCAATAAACCCAAGGCAACCAACCAACCAATCATGAGTTCAGAAAGGAAATACAAGGACTCCTATTAATATACAGATATAACTCGTATGCATAATATCTTCCTAAGTAATCTTACCGAGCCATAAACATTTCTTTTAAGGTTTCGTTTCAATGTTTTATTGATCATTTGAACTTTCAGAAGCAAAAAAATAGTCGTCAAATGTTTTTAAGGAATTTGACTAATATTTTCTTCCTTAACTCTTAATTTCAGTGGTTCAGTTTTATTAATACGATTTCTTTTTCTTTAGGAAGTAGTAAAACGTTGCGTGGAGCAGCTATATCACACCAACATTTAACTAAAAGCTATGAACCCTAGGAAAATACTGCCATGTGTAGCGGTTAGAGATAAGCCGGGCTCGGCCCGAGCCCGAACCCGAGCCCGAAACGGACTCGGGCCCTTTAACTTCAAGCAGCTTTCGGGCTCGGGCGGGCTCGGGCTCGATCTCATGTTAAGATAATCTTTATTCAAATACAACGTTCACGGAATAAAATATTGGGGTACTTAAAGAGCGTGAGAACAGTTTTTTTAATGGCAAAATTGCTTTGTTCAGGAAGAGTTTCAGAGAAATGACATCTATCACCAAATCTCCCACTCCCATACATCGTTTCTCAGCTTCCGCGTATCGGAAAGCAAGCAATCTGCTGGGCTGGGGGGTGTAAATGGTCAGTAAAAAGTGGTAGAAAGTGGGACTTAAAATATTGAACAAAGATATCGCGTGGTAATTTTAATGTTTCGTTTTTGTGCTTTTTTTGTTTTCTGTGATGTGAAAACCTTTTTTTTTTTTTTTGAAATATTTAAAAATGTTTCAATTGATAATTGCTGCACATGAAAAATTAAAATAATAATAATAATAATTCAAAAAGATAGCACCTACTTATAATATATTTGCGATTGCTATTACGATATACCATATGGCAGTGCATCCCAAGTGGAAATTAAAAATATATATTTATGTTTGATACACTCGGGCTCGGGCCGGGTCGGGCTCAAAACAAGACAACATCACTCGGGCTCGGGCGGGCTCGGATTAAAAATTCTCGGGCTCGGGCTTGCTCGGGCCTTCAAAAGTGAGCCCGAACTCATCTCTAGTAGCGGTTAAATACATTTTTTCTGTCGCTAAGAACGTCGGAATTTTTTTCGGCCTCTGTGACCGATTTTCAAAGGAAAAAATTAAAGATTTCTACCCACTACCATTAGTTAAAAAACACATTGATCATTCCTCGTGGAAAAATTAGCAAAAGCCACACAACTCCCAAAAGCGAAACCTTTCGCCTCTCCAATATCATTCTTTTGTCTATTGACCTGACCGTTTGAAACAGTAGAGTCACACAAAAATCGATACGCAACATAGGTAAGGCTTGGACCGCTCAGAGCTTTTGGAGCCGGCCCAAAAATCTTGCTCTCTAGTTATCCATCAAGCAAGAAGGATGCCTTGTCAAACGGCTCGCTCAGCAGCTCTCTCTTTTTACAAACTTTTCGGTAACAAAACAGCCCTCTGTGTCGGAAGCCGTGATTGTCAGAGATTTGCTAATTGAAGAGGATCATGTGTTGTAAATGACACACAGCAGTCATTTGACGCAGTGTAAACGGGAATAACAAAAGAATGGGATATTTGAATTTTTACTCAACTTTCACCTGCCGCTAGAAAAACGCGTTTTTATGAATATTATTTATTTAAGTTCTTTTTATTTGGCGATGATTTCTTTTCGATGATTTTTTTTTAACGTCACTACGTAGTAAATATTATTATAAAATTATTGAATATTTTAAAAGTGAGCAGTTAATTATATTATTCTGGAAAGTGCAGAATAATGGTAGTAGTATGATGGATAATGCTTATATGTATTTTGTACTTTAATGTATACTTTTCACTTCATTTATAAAAGCTTTCATTAAAAGACGATATTTTTTTTTTCTTTTCTTAGAGAACATTTTTTCCAAAATGCCACTACATAGTACAGAACGCAACAACATTATCATTTATTATTAAAACTAATATGTTATCAAATAATTTATTCATAAAATTCTGCAACAGTTTCAAGACAATATAAATAGCACGATTAGTTAGTAATATACGTGTGCTTTAGTTACTATATTGTTCCAAAAGTGATTCAAAACTACAAAATTTTGAATCAATCAAAGCACCGTTATTTACCTAAAGAGAGCACATTAAAAAAAAGTGTGGGGGGGGGGGATATGTCCAAAAATATAATAAATATTTTCATAATCAAACACAGTTGTGAAACATACGTTCTGTTTCTCCGTTTCTTTCAAGGATATAATTCATTTTATTTATGGTTTATATATTATTTCATTACATCAAATAATAAACTAAATGATTTCTGCATGCTAAATTTACGAATGAACTTATAAAAGATAAGTTTAACTAATATTCTTTTTTTTTTTAATTTATGGCAAAACTACATGCTTATGATTTTATCATTCCGCCACCATTACCAATACTGCTTGCAATTATAACTAATCAACATTCTTTTTATAACGAAGTTAATTTCAATATTGAGTTTCGATAATTAGCTCATATTAATTTAATTGATAATTAAAATTAAAAAATATATTGTAAAAGTCTCTTGTGTACACAAAGACTTTGGGATATACTATTTAATAAATATGATGTTTTGGATAAATACTTAAGGGAAAAAATGAGTGCCCAAATATAATTGCATAACATTAAAAAATGTAACTATAACTAATAAGATCACTAAATGGATAATTTATAACTTTAAAAAAAACGTTAGTTTTCATTTATGGAATACAGCCGAAACAGAGATTTAGGAAAGAAAACTTTGAAAAATAAAACCACGCAAAGAATTTATTACAAAAATATACTGTTAATTTAAGAACATTCAGAATCATTGCTAATTACATTATATTTAACGCAAAAACTAATATTTGTAACATAATGAAATTAACAGTGCAAGTAATTAATTGATTAGAGAGACATGATTAGAGCAGAAAAAAGTATTTGGAAACTGTGTTGTTTTTTGTGAAGCTTTGAAAGGTCAAGATTATCATAAGCATATTAGCTAGACAAAATACCGATTAGAAATTAGATTAATATGTTTTTCGATCTTTTGATTTTTATGTTCATGTTAAGGAAAACGCTGCCGAAGTAGGTTGACGTGGTGCATATAAAATTTGATAAAAGAATGGAGCATTTTTTTTCTTTGATGTATTTTTTTTTTTTTTATGCATTGATTTGTTTATTTTGTAGTGAAGAGGGGAATAGGGTAAAGAAGGTTCTGACGTTCTTTAACTATTGATTATTTTTACTAATTCATTTAGTTTATTTCATTCTATTCTTCAATTTAAAGTAACGTTTGGATTATTATGAATAAACAACTTCAGAATTTAGAAACAATATTGGCAGAAATTCTTGTAACAGAAGATTAGAGTATTTATAACAACAGTAGGATAGATTGGGGGAAGATACCGTATTGTGGAAGATGCCGTATCACGTGTTTCATCCACAAACATAAACAAAAACAGTTTACCAATCAGTTAGGATGAACGAGCATGTACATTGAAAATACACAAAAGTTGTTGGTGGTTAATCGCAGGTTAAAGAGTGTTTTTAGAGTTTTGTCAACTGTACCTCTTTGATGAGTGCCTAAAATCTTGTCTATACTAGACAGCAACTTTACTTGACACTGAAACTCACTAAGAGCGGAGCCAATAAGAGTTCACAAGCAGTCAGCGATCTCCTCTAATTCGCCAAGTAGGCTGTGACGTTTTATCTAGCTCGTTTTTCATAGGCTAACGTCACGCTGACGTCACGATGTTTTTGTCAAGAAATGTTGCTGTGTAGTATATTACCTTGAGGGGAAACGACGAATAATATGTATCTGAGGTAAGATGCTGTAACTTTTCGACACGTCCCGGAGAAGGAAAGGATCCTACACGAAACATAGAGCAAGCAAAATGCACCGAAACGTCGGAAAAATGTGATTTTCGATAAGATACATTGTATGCAGCAGTTGGCTCCATACATCGTGTATGGTATATTACTTCCAGCGCAATTCGCAAGTCGGCATCTTACCCCAAGTTTAGGGTAATATGCCTAAATGCAAACTTTTGTAATCATTAATTTCCGCAGGTAAAATATTGTTTTTCAAAGCTAAACTAATGTTTTTACCAATCACAAAAGTCCTTATTTGTTGATGATTTTTTTTTTTAAAGATAACACCGATTCGCTATTTTATGTACAATAAAGTTGAAAACTACGGCGTCTTCCCTCAATCTACCCTATTTTTTTCAGTTTAAATATTAATTGAACATTGAGTGACGAACAACTATGAACAGAAAGTAGTTTTCTTTAGGAAAAAAACACTTGTTTTTGACAACATAGCCTTATTCGGTTTTCCGATATAGAAACCAAACATATTATAAACCGGTGTCATACTCTGAATGCTCAAACGAAATTAAATTTCGTTGATCTCATTGCTCAGATCGAATTTTCGAATCCTATTTTGACGGCAAAAGAAGAAATAAGAAAAAAAAAAAAGATTTCTCCAGTGTTCTGGACAGAAAGGTTTACCCTCGAAAGTATGAATCGTCTGCTCAAGGTAATGGGCTGTTCAAATGGAAAAATATTTGTCTTCGGCTGAAAATCGTATTTTTGGCAGGGTCCCATAGCTCAAAAAACCCTTCAATGGATTTTTTTTTTGTCAAATGGTCTATAAAAGAATTCCGTTTAGTCTTCTTTATTTCCTTTTTCTTCCCTGTTTTTACATCTACCTTATTTTTTTTTTCCGGAGAGTTTTTCTGAAATACTTCAGGTTTTCTATGGCAAACTTCTTTTTTTAAGGTTGTAGTCAGGTATGTGTGTGATTTTCTTGAGATGATTAATCTTTGTGAAAAATGATTCCATATATTTCCTGTGTTCTTTATCCTCTTTTCGTATTATTAAATTTTGTTATCAATGTAGTTGCTTTTGTTACATCGGTATCATTGCATGGGACAAAGAATTTTTTTTTCTTTTTGGATAAACTATGAGCTATTGCAAATGAAAGAACATATATATATATTAACAATGCCTCTTTTCTGCAATTTATATCCAGATGGAAAAAAAAGCAGAGGTTCAAGAAGCTAACTCGTGAAATGTTCTTAAATAAAATAGTTTTAAGACTGTTGCATTGTATGTGCCAAACTCGAAATTTAATACGTCTTAAGTTACTTAACAAGATTGTTCGACTGTATTAACTGTAGAAATTATTTAACTGCACTTTAAGAGGTTAAAAGATTTTACATTACATTCCGCAATTTATTGTGAAGTTTTGAATGCAAAAAGAATTTCTTTTGCTTGAGAAAATGTTCAATATGTAAATGAAACGAAACTAATGTGAAAAATTAGGCTTAATGCTCAAGTTTTGCCTTCAATTTACGAGTTGAACCTTGCCATTGCTGCGGGAGATTGCTGTAGGCAAATATTTTTTACAAGATTGGAATCTACTCAAAACTCAATTAATATTAAACAACGGAAACAAAGTTTGCTTGGATGTTAGTCCGAAAATTTACTCGCATTTAATAGAAGATAAAAACTAGTTTGCAAATTTAAATATCGTAATATTTATTCCGCGTGCAAGGAAAAGTGCAACTCATGTATATATCGGAATTCTGAAATAAAAAATAAAAAAAAACTGTTGTCAAAAAGTTTTTAAGATGAATCTAAATACTGAATAACTAAAATAGATAAGTTAAAACGACAACGAATTCTCTTAATGCTCTGTGATAAATTATGTATGGTGCGATACTCTTTTCTTAATTGAAAAGTCTTATCAACGCTTCCAATTTCTAAAAGACTACTTCCGATTATCAAAATTTCAAATAACTTTTCTCTTTTGATTTGTAGTCTCTTCTTTAAATTTATGATCAAAGGAATAGAGAGAAGTATAGTTTCAATTACCGTAATGCTTATTTTACTATTCTCTTTCATACGTTGCATCAAGCTTATTTCTTATTTATTTTTTTAGCTTGATAATAAACGGGAATAAATTTTATTATCAGAGTTGAAATTAGTTTTCTAAGATGCACTCTTACGTTTTCAGTCTAATATGCTAAATACGTCTCTTGTATAGTACTAAATTGTTTACTTTAGTCATTCAGTACTCGTATTTACAGTTTTTTATTTTACTCTGAATTCTGATTTTCATCCTCTTTCCCTGATAGAAAAATCTACAATATTCGTTACTTTTAAGAATAGCTTACATTTGATGCTGCTATGTTGAGGACTTTAATGACATTACTTTCAAAATATTTTTTTAATTGTATTAATAAAACGGCGGGGGGGGGAGGGGGGCTGCAATGGTGTTCTTTTTCTTTTCTTTTTAAATGCAATTAAATGTTTTCCTTGTTTCTTGTATAAGCGAAATGCCTTAAATTGTTGCACTGTCAGTAAGTAATGCTTTTAGAACCAGCGATTATCTTAGTTTTGGAGCTTTAAAGCCATATAATAGAAAGAGTGCTTGTTCTCTAAATGCTTTCTTTTCTTCGCAACTAAAATATTCAGTTGAAAAACAACAGTTTTACTTTTGGTTGCCAAAAGCTACAAGAAAAAAAAAAACAATTGGCAGAATGCTTTCAATCAGCAATTTTAACTAACTTATTATTTCGAAATAAAAATCTTAGATGTTTGTCTCAAAGTGTATAGTATATTTGTGCTCCGTCTCCCAGAATAAAGCTAATATATCGGATTCGGTAGCAAAGAGTTAAGGGTATACACCAAACTCAATTGCTCGAGTTTTAAACACAAGTGATCCCTTGTGTGTGTAAATACATATTTATTGCATTTTATGCATAAAAATCAAATACCCACAATTCATTTCAACAGAATCATTCATCTATTCCTCACAAATTGCCATTAGGTCTTGTTAGCCGCAGCGAAAATGTACGAAATTGCAGAATAAATAAAACTTTGAAACATATTTAAGCGTAACGATTCGAATTCTTGCAATCTCTTCGAAACGATGAGACCGTCAAACATTCTAATATGATTAAAACGAAATTCCTGTCAAGCAATTAGGGAACACAGTTGCATTAACTTCAAAGAAAAGATTTCTCGGGAAGATCTCTCACTTTGATTTCGCAGTTTTAGAAGCTTCACATAGAGCTTGTTAATGGTGTATAGTATGTCCGTAACGAAGCGCATTTGATTAGTGTGGGGGTACTACTTACTTAATTCCGAAGCCCATTCCTTGTCGGAGTACATTAGCATGTTTCAAATAGCCGTAACTGAGGTTTAATGATAAAATGCGACTAATCCATGCGTAGGTTTAACATTTGAAAAGTATCACCCGTATTACTTAAAATTCAACTACAGATGATAAGCTTGAGTAATTTAATTGAGTACATAACAGGCGATGCTTAGGAACTTGAGGATACATTTAAAACTTCACGGAAATTCACGGTCTTCACTTGGATCAAGTTCTTCCTCTTAAGAGATGCGTTTTAATTTGAATCACAGTATGATTGTTTGTGATGAATGCCAGAAGTGGGCAGAATTGTTTTACCGAAATAGAATGAGCAAATGGAACATTTTTGTACTTCATCATGACAAGACTAACGTAAGTCCAAAAATTGACACTTCATTTGATATACAATTTAAATATTGATAAGTTCGAAACCACATAGTGCCAGTCTAAACTGAAGTTTCTGAAGTTTCATTGTGTGACGTGGGAGTTCAATATAATTTGGTAATTGTAAAACATCATAGCTAAAACTGTTTACGAAACAAATTTATTTTTATTGTAGGTTCAGAAAACAGATGCCATTTCTAAAGTAGCAATTACAACAACTTAGCCGTCGACGAAACAAGCGACAAAAATCAAAACTAAAGAACATTCATATGAAATGTGATTGGACTTACTTCTATGGGAGTGAGGGTGTTAGTGTCCGGGTTAAGACTAGGGTTGAGGTGGTTTGGCAGGCGAGTTGGATGATGATTGATTAAGACGTCGTCGTAGGTGATTCCAGATGCACCCCCCATGTCGCATCGGCCTTGGTGGTGACTCTTGCACGGCAAGAAATTTTGGACTTTTCTTTTGTGTCTGCAAAGAGAAAAAAAAAAAGAAGGTAAAGTACATGATGAATAGAAATGAAATAACAACTCAATCGAAAGCTCTTTTTAAAAGTTTTTTTTATTCATCTCTGCGGTAGTTACTTTATGATGAATGGCAACGGTGTAGTCATACCACGAAAACTCAATTGGAGGAAAGCTATTACCGGGTGGATTGATGATGGTTCACGGAGGTGGGACGTTCTGAAGATATTTGTTTTCTAACCGCAAAATTCGTTATGGAGTTAATTCTAGGTGGTAACTTTGCAAACTGGTGATTATTATTTTTTTTCTCTCTTTTTCCTAGAACACTTATTTGATAAAAAATTTGAGGTGGTTATATCGTGAATTTACAACTTTGTCATCAAGGCAATCTTAACGATAGAACAGAGGTATTGATAAAAGTATGTACACAGGATTGCGAAAGAAACTAATGTACAGCATAATTTTACGTTTCGTATAGTATAAATTACAAAAAAAAAAAAAATCTTTACACCAATACAAGTGTTGCTAAGTTTGTCACTTTGCATATTATCAAAGCTGGCAATCGTGAAAAGGTAGAAATAATAAAAGCATGTTTTTCGATGAGGGTATGTTCAATTTGACTAACAAAACAACTAGCTAATTGCTTTTGTCCATAATTTTCTCAATATGACCTCCAATACTCTTGAAAAAAAAACATGAGTAATTCAATTTCGATTAAATAATTTTTCATACTGAATAAAAGTGTACCTGTTTAAAGGGATAAAATAACGTATACGATTTACATACAGCGAAGAAATACAATATTATTTTCATACACTTCAAAAATCGTACACATTTTTTTTCGTGTGGGGGGGGGGGGACTTTTTTGTCATTACTAAATAAATAATAATAGTGAAAAATCAAATGAATTTTCGATAATATATTTGATAGACTGAGTTTTGAAGATGATAAATACAAGGACGTTTCATGTTTTCATTTTACAAATTCTACATCATCAGAAAACAAATTTTTCACCAATTAACATAAAAGTGCCCCGATAAAATATTGACTATTATTCTGGTTAATCGTTTAACTCAATATTTGTACTGGAGCCATTAAGCACGAAAAATGGCACTATTGTATTACATAAAATTAATAAGTTTTTTTTTTTTTTAAGTTGGTAAAAATAAGATGATATCAGAAGTAGATACGATACTTATTTAATAACTTAATGTTGTGTGCGGAATAAATATAGATTTTTATTAATATAGATGATAAATGGTTTTTCATTTTTTTTTAAACCCCGTTTTCCATAAATAGAAGAAAAATACTTTGTATTCTCATGGCGCTTCAGAAACCAAACAGCTCAATCAAATTAAAAGAAGAAAAGAGGAATGTGTCATGACAGGTTTTTATAGCTCATATTAAAGAGGAGAAATGCTTTAGAGCATTTATCATCAAATTATGTGACAGCTTCACCCTAATAATTTTAGTATGCTACTTTTTCCCAGCCAGCTATTACGAAGAGGACCAGTGAAGTGGAAGAATAAAAAAAAATGAAAAAAAAAAAAAAAAAAAACTCGATCACAAAGAGAGATAACTGATCGATTAAAAGAGATGATAATATTTACAGCCTGATCTCGCAGTAAGCTGCAATATTATACAGAAGTGCTTTTATCGTGTAATTTAAAACAAGGCAGTTGGGCAAAAATTATGGAGAGCGGAAGATTACGGTGCCACACCCGTGGCACAAACATCTTAATCATTCTGCTACGCTAATGAAAAAGGGGATCAAAATAGGCCGTGAAAATATCGTCATAGAAACATTAAAAAGTTAAATTTAGCAACAAATTAAATTTTTCTTCGAAGAAGAAATTAAATTCTTCAGCTCTAAAGTGTCGGTTGAATGCATATAAAAAAAATAGAGTCATCTTTGATCCGCATAAAATATATAAATATTTTTATGCTAAAATTTTGAATTATTTGTTACATTACGATGCTGCTGCTCAAATCAATCAGGAGCATGAAATAGTTGCTTAGGTAGGCATGTCAAAGTTTCGTTTTTTAATATAACTTTTATTTTTTATCATCAATAATTTTCGTTTTAAATCATTGTAATTTTGCAGCTCACAGCTGCAGAGAAAAAATTAGTCTTTTCGAGAATTTTACTTAATTTCAGATTTTGACACATGCATATAAGTAAAATGAAAATGAACGTTTTTGAAGATAATATTACATGAGAAAACGCGGACAGTTTTCTAAAATTTGCAACACTTAGTCTGAAGAAAAAAAAAACTGAAAGTTACATTGATTGTACTGCCTAAATTCTCTTTTTTTCATATGAATTGCAGTAAGAAAATGGCAGCACATCCTTCAATACAGATTGAAAAATAAAAATTTTCGCTGTTGAACTTTTGCAGATATTTCTTTTGATCAAGTAAAACGCTGAGTAGATTGAAACGAACATTCGCTGGTTTCCTGCTGATTGCAAAAATTCAAAATGTATTTTGCCCATGAACTCGTAACAGGATTACAACATATAACTTTTTAATCAATCTTAAACTTATATTTCAAGAACAAAGAAACATTGAATCAACGATTAATTAACGCTTTAATTGTTTATTTGACTTGAAATAAGTTATACGTACAAACATTTGCATGTTAAAGTGAATTATTTTAAGTCATTAATGTTCTACACATTTTTCGTCCTCAAACGATTCTTAAAAATAAATAAATATATTTATTTATTTTTAACTAAATTATTAAAGCGAATAACTTAATTGTTAAGTTTAATTCTCGTAAAGTAAAAAAATAAAGCGCATTGAAGGTTAATTTTCGCTTTAATTGTTTACTTGATTTAAAACAAGTAATATGTACAAACATTTGCATGTTAAAGCGAACTATTTTAACAGTCATTATGTTCTACACGTTTTTCCTCTCAAATGATCTTAAAAATAAATAAATAAATAGATAGATATAAAAAGAAATTTAAAAGATATGTTAAAAAAATTAAGAAAACTTTGGGAAAATAATCATCCGGTAATAATTCAGTCACAAGAAGAAAAGAAAATGTAAGAAGTATCTTATTTTATGAAGCAGTATTGATATCGTATAAAAATACTATTATTTTCCTTTCGAGAGAAAACCAAGCACTTGCCATTGTTCAAACTTCATGTAAATCAAATATTGAGCTTACAGGCAAATCATAAAACGGCCAAATGTCGACATTTTTCTTCGGAAAACAAATAATTGATTTTACCCGCTCTCTCTCTCTCTCTTATTTCTTTTTCTATTCTAAGCAGTAAAGGAAATTGCATCTTTGTCAGAGCCGATGGATATTAAAAACAACACACATCGGATGTTACAGAGAGAAGAGAGGCAAAAAATAATGAATAACAAAAATGTGGACAAACAAGCCCGTAAGTGGATATGGAAGCAAAGGATTTTTATACATATATGCCTGGATATGTATAGATATATGTCTGTATATATATCCACTTCAGCCAGTCGTCCTCTTTGTTTTTATTCATGCTCAATTAATCTAGTGAAATCTATATGCTTTTCACGTTCACTTCCAATATGCTGAGCGATATCTTCTGCTCTGAAGTGTGCTTCTGAAGGGTTGCTGGGATTTATGGAGCCTTCTCGTCTTTTTTAAAAGGGTTGCCGGAGGGCAACGTTATCCCTCAAAACGAAGACTTTTCTTTCATTTCAAGACGAAAGGAAAAACAAATTTGTAAGTACTGTGTGAAATACTAACGCAGAAATCTACATGCTTTGGACTCAGATTTAGTGTTTTTACTGGACTAATGAGAAAAAAAAAAAACGGGGAAATGTTACACACAGGGCGGCCGAACTAATCAATACGGCGGGGAACTAATCAATTTAGTAGCCTCGCCCCCTAACCCTATAAAACTTTAAAAATAACATTAATCCGATTCGGAGTCGGGCCCTTACAAGGGCTGTGCAGATAGTTTTTGTCTTGGCTGTCACGGCTTCTCGTCGGCCCTGGGTATATAAGGGTCGAACAAATTTTCATTAGATATATGGGATGTGTGTCAGTGTGTGCGTTCTTTATACACATTTAATTTATCGGATCTTTACCAAATTTGGAACAGAGGTCCTTCAATATTTAGGTCTCCGACAGGAAATCCGTCAAAAAAAATGTTTACGTCTATTAACAACTATTTTTTTTTGTCAACAACAGATTTTTCTTTCACTTAAGATTGATTGTTGAACATGCGTTATTTGACACAGCTTTTATTTAAGAGATAGACTATGACATGCATCTTGTAAATAATATATAAAGTTAAAAACAATATTACAATCGCACAAAGTTCCAATCTTTCCATTTCTTCGAAAAACCTTTTCTTGTTCTTTTTTAGTCTACATGTATCCCTATTGTTTTTCTTCAGCAGGTTTTGTGAGAATTGGACGCACTGCGTAAAATATACGGAGAAATAGTGTGTCTTTTTTTAAAAAAAAAAAAAACTTTTTTTGGACTTTTGCTTCCTTATTTGGAGAAACTGATCAATATGGGGTAGTCAGAAGAGTAAAATCCAATTTTAAATGACCATCACATCATTCTCAAAAAACTTTTAAATTTATGCCAAAGTAATTTAGTTCCAAAATTATCCACTCAAAAGTATTTTTGCCCATTAATTTCGTCCTTAAAATAGTAAGAATAGGAAAAATGCGAGATTAAAAAGTTTACTGCACTTATTATTGCATTTTTTATTATCATAGTTCATAACTGTTATTATAACTGAGTATAACTTTAAAAATTAAATAAGGCTTAATGTGTAGTAAAAAACAAAATGAAGAATTTCACCTTTTCACAAAATATTGACTTTCGGTTTCCGTTTAATCTGCGATAAAGGATCATTGCTCAATTAATAACATTGTTCAGTTTAGAGTTCTGAAAAGTAATCCAATGTAACATTTGTTTTACATTGCTCAATTTTTAAGTAACGATGAGAAAGAGCTTCGAGAAATAATTTTTCATTTCAGAAGAATGCAAGTTAATTCATCAGGCCCTTTGAATTCGACGCTGTCAAAAATGCATTTTTAATTTTTCAGAAAAATGCGCTGTAATGAACTGAAAAAGTAGCTATTTTGCAACATTTTTTCATTTTTTAAACTAGCTATTTTTTACGGCTTATAACCACAAAATTGGCTGTATTATACTGGAAAAACAAAAGTAATATACTGGCAGCAGAGGTTTCAGTTTAAAACTGTAAACTGCACAATATTAAACCATAAAATTAGCATCTTTACAGTTTATAAAAAAATACAAAAAAGTTACAAAAATTAGCAGTATTATACTGCTAAAACAACTTTTTTTTTTTATTTTGCAGTGCAGCAAATGCGAAATTTGGTTTTAATAGAAAGTTCACCAGAAGAAAGCAACCGGAGGCCTCAAACAAATTGCGAGGTTCTCAAACTTTAAGAGATTTACAAGCAAAGTTTTCAAAAAAAATTAAAAATTAAAAACATTTTCGAAAGTTCGTTTAATATCAGTAATGACCATAAGACAAACAATATAAGCTTTCCAACAATTACCCAATTCAAACAATAGCATAAAGAATCTGCACGCACGCTGTCGAAATTCCGTATCATAAGCAGTTGTCGTACAACAGGGAAAAAAACAAAAACCCGTCAGACTCCACCGGAATAAACTAAAGCTGTAAAACATCTTCTTAATATCACTCATAAAAAAACGACTCCGAAATAAAGATCAAATTTTTTAACTAGACATTTTCTCCAGCACACAATGGCAACTCCTCGACGCAGGCGATCTTTTCCTCTCTGGCTCAATTACGGCAATTATGCAAAGAACAGCCGCTTACTTTCATGAATGCGAAGGGGGAAAATGACAAAGAAGAAATATGATAATCGCATTGGAAGGACGCGCTTCTCGCGTAACTTTCAACAGAATTTTGCTTTTGTTATGTCACCATTTTCACCTGGAAATTACTTTCCGGAATTATTATTCCGTCAGCTGAAAGAATTTACCGCTTCTTTTTTCTTCGCTTCAAGTCCAGCGGAGCTTCAGCTCGAAAATATTGACTGTTTGTAGTGGAGTTGAGGACAAAAATAACCCTAAATCGAACATGATCTTTTTCCATTGCTATCGTCCGAAAAATATAATAATCTAAAATGCTGCCTAATATTTAACAGATACTTTTTATATTTTTACTGAAAGAATGTCTTTTTTTTCTCCAACCAAAACTGTTCCCAAGCATTTAAAATATATTTTCTTTTTCTATCTCTCTTTTCTCTTTATAGTACTATTTTAAATTCAGTAGAAAACGAGAAACCATGTTTTTGAAAAAGAAATTGCTTTTAATTCAAACCCTTCTACTTTTTGAAATCCCCCCGGGTATGGGGCACGTTTACGCAACAGACGTTGACCTAAAAGTTGTTTTTTTTTTTTTTTTTTTTTTTTTATGCTTAAATACTCAAACAGTGCAAAAACTTAATGCACAAACTTCTGATTTTTAAGACTATAACATCTAAAATTTCCCAAACTGAAACGTAAAAATTAGAAAATTCATTGAAAAAAATCAGCGTAAATGTGCCCTGGTCCCCGGGCTACCCTATCATAGTTCTTACAGGTTTGAAAATGAAGTAATGATGCTTCAAAATTACAACCAAAACCGCTGAAAACAAAAACTTAAATTCAAACAAATGATTGACTCAAACACAGCAGCAACTCCACATATTCTAGACCAAGAAGTGAACTATTTAAGCCTTCTACCAATACTATGTGCCACGTATTTCAAAGTAAACAGGGGGTCCAACTTATGGCAAAGGCTGTTTGTTGGGGAAGTAAACACGGTGTAAGCTTGCTGTTAACAAACCTGTACTCAATTATTAATAACAATTTATTTATGCAATGCGTTTTTAAAGCACAATTACCCCACCCCCCCCTCCTTCCAGTTTGGTACTTCCTTTATGACTTGATATTAAGCAACATACATTTTTTCTTCTAATATCACAACGAAAACAACAAAACATGGTTCACAGTATTTTACTAAATATAGCTTTTAAAAACAAAATTGATGATACTGTTCACAAAAACGACCATTGTAAACATAAACAATTGAACAACAATAAAAGAGCATTAGAGCGTTTTCTGAAATGAAAAAAAAAAAAACATGAGTACTGTACGATCCCGAGGAAAAAACAAAAGTTGAGGGAAAGTTGCTTTATAGTTATAAACGCATTTGTATGCATCCATCAAGCTAAAAAACAAGCCAGTGAAATTTCTGGCATCAGCAATGTTTTATTTCTTCCAAAAGAATAGAAAACATTTACTTTACTTGAAACGAAAAGGCCGTTCTTGTGATATGAGTTCTTTCATTTAAACTAAAAATAGCTTTTTAGTAGTAAGCTTTCGATATTATTGAACATTTTTAATCTGGGTGCTTTAGCTATTTTTATTTGTAACTTTTCTTCGCTTTAATATCCTGTGAATTGTACTAAACTAGAAATAATTTTAACTCAAGTACAATTCTGCCTTTATATGATTCATCAACTCCAAGTCATAAGAAACGCAGTTAAAAGTTTTAATGAGTTCTATAAAAATCATATTTTGCAAAGTATAAGATGTGTTTATCAGTTTTTGTATTTAAACTGATTTACACTTGGCATAATATAATTTAAATATGGAATGTTAGCGCAACTCGAGGCCTAGTGCAATAGTGTTACCGTAAGTATGTTTTTCTCTGCTATAAATTAAACTTTATGTGATGATTCGCGATTGATTACATTTGGCAAAAACAATTTGAAAGAATCTTAATAAATAAACATTCAGATAGTTTCTACATAAATGCCTGATGAGCTGAATTAAATATTTGCACACTCTTTGAGCACTGACCAAGGGCGGATCCAGAAATGTTTCAAGGGATTGGCGATTTTTTTTTTTTTTTTTTCCCTACTTGCCCCCTTTTTTTTTGCCACATATCCTGGTTAACACATGTTTACTACAAATGTTTCGGTCTCCAATTTCTAAAAAATTCCAGATCAGAGCCACGAATCCAACCCATTTATCATAGTATCATCGAAAATCATCTATAATTGCCAAAAACTGCTGCAGAAGAGTAACTCAAGGGAGGGGCGATTGCCCCTACCGCCCCTGCCTTGTATCCTCCCCTGGCACTGACGCACTCTATAAACAGTTTCATTTTAAAAGTCCCAAGCCTGTAGATGACTTTTCAATGGTTTTATAAATCTTATTATTAAGAATAAAATTGTAAAGTTAATTGTTAGAGCTCATTTGACACGGTCTTCTTAAAGAATCCCTCCTTTGTAATATAACTAACATCTGTGTGAAAATTGCCAACTTTACCATCCCAATCTTACTTTAACGGGTGACTGATGTTGTCCAATTTCTTTGCTCGAATCGTCATTCAATTCCAACAGAAAATCGATGGTCGTGTTTGACATTAGCGGAATAAAAGACAAACAGAGTGGCTTCACGACGAACAAGGTGGCACTTATTGCATGTAGACCCAATCCGATGTTTCTATTTCTGGCTTCTACAAGCCATTCTTTAGAGTCTTATTCCGGCAACAAGGCGTCTCGCTGTTGATCTAAATGCCTCTTGTCGCTTTGGAATGATGTACGGCTTTTGCCCTTCGCTGGCTAAATTATCTGTGCCTTTGGTGGAAACAATTCCTCAACGAAAAGAAGTCGCTCGTAATTGCCATTTCTATCAGAGGAGGAACTTTGGGAAGAAGGGTGCAACTGAGCGCAGGAATGATGTCATACTCGGAGATCCTTCGTGACAATTTTGATGGATTGATGAGACAGAGTCATTCAGGCATTTGTGTTGAAATGCTAAGAAAGTATTTTCAATAATTTGTACGAGCTAATTGATTTCGACAGCAAGACTTCGGAGGAAAAAAAACCTGGTGAAATGTTTCCGAGATTAGAAGCATAAAAATGCGAGAGGCAAATTTACACGCAGACAAACAAGGCAGTTTTCTGCTCGGCAAATTTAGGGAAATAGTTAATTTTAAATTTAAAAGATTAGCCTATGGAAAAAATGAGTTACCGAGCGTTTGTGATTTTTAACGTGGTATCATTTGTTTTTATTTTTCAGCATAAAGGTATTTATTTATTTCTCAATTCCAAATACATTTTGGCATTTATACTAGGGATATACCGATAAACAAATTGACCGATTGCCTATTACTGATTAATCGGCTAATGATAATCGGCCGATTAGTGATCATGAATATTATTTTAGTGCTACTAATTTCTAAATTACTTTTTTCCTTCACAATTTCGATTTTAGGAATAATTATTAATTTATTTCTGAGTGACTATTTATTTTTCTCTATTTTCCTAATTTTCACAAAATAATTTCAAAATTTCATCAAATTTCTTTGAGCCAATTTCCATATTATTGCTCACTAACTTACATTATGTTAACTAGACATGAAAGTAAAATAATAAAAATAAAAATAGAGAGGATGCTGTAGTAAGTAGGCTAATTTAGGAGTACTTTTAATGGGTTTATTATTATTATTATTGGTCGCCATTTAATCCAAGACATTTTTTTTTTTTGAGGATTTTTAAGGACCGAATTTAAGTGAAACACCATTGCAATCGCTTCGAGGCGATCGCAATAGAGCAAAATTGCAATCGCTACTGGAGGTTGAATTACATTAGAATCGCAACTCGTAGCGATTGTAACGTTTCACTTGAATCCAAATTTGGGAATTTGCGATTGTATTGGTGAGTTGCGATCGTCCGTGTTTCACTTGAATTCCTGTCTAAGTTTATAAGTATATATATCCTGTCTAAGTTTCCTGTCTAAGTTGATATTGCATTATTGTACTTTTATCATGTGTTTGTGAATGTTTGAAAATTGCATTTATTTACTGTTAACAAATTTGTTTATCAGTTTTTCGTTGAAAGTAAACTTTTAATAATGTATTTACGAAAAAAAATCACCGATTAATCGGCTCAAATTTGCCGATTATGACCGATTAATCGGCTCAAATTTGCCGATTATGACCGATTAATCGGTGCATCCCTAATTTATACGTTTTACTGCAAGTCGCATAGAAACAACTTTTTTAGGACTTTATAAGCAAATAAATGCAAAACAAAATTGGAACAACTCTTAGTTAAAATAGCGATTTTATTTTTACACAAATTTCTCATTCAACGTACTTTTGTTTCCAATTTTTAGAAAGAAACAACCTATAAGAATGCTCCGAAAAAAAAAAATCAGATTACTTTTGAATAACAACGTGTTTGAAGAAATATGGCAAAGTTCGTGTGGGGACGGTAGATTAATAATAGAATATATTCGGTCGGTGGAGTTTATTCGTCTCCCCTCGTGGAGCAGCGTAGTTGGTTTGTGAATCATGGAGAGTGCATAAGTAATGAGGACGTGCTACGGGGATTCAATAAAAGCTGCATTAGGGTGTGCTAATCCGCTTCTGCGGAAGCTCCTTTGCTTCAGTTTCGGCTCCGTCCACATCACAGGTTTTTCCTTGTTACTATTTCCACAAAAAAAAGAGAAAGTATTTTTTCGGAAAATTGGTGAAGGTAATAAATTATTTGGGAGATTCGCAATATGTTAGGAAACTTGTAAAAGAATTTTGGTAAAAATGAACTGAAATTTATTCCCAATATAATATTTGAAATTATGTTTCTTTAATTTCTGTTTAAAAGACTTTTTTAGCTGGGAGACGAATTTGACGCATAAAATTATCGATCACTTTGAAGCTTTTTTTTTTTTTTCCTGTTTCACTGTGACCAAGACTCATTCAAATGATAAATTGGTAAATATAGTAGTATTCAATCACTTTTGTTTTTAGAAACCATTTTCTTTTCTATATCGTACAGCTATTTTTTGAATATGCTATAGACAATGTGGAGAATTTCTATTTATTAACATTTCCTTATATTGGGACTATCCTTACATGGAAACCTAGAATGTTCATTCTGATGTCTAAAAATTTATAATTACAGATGACATCTAGGTTTGAGCTCTTATTTCTAACACGGAGCATACTGTTTGAAAAAATATACAGTGATATCCCGTTACAACGAATACCAATACTCCAGTTGAAATGATTTAATTGTCCTTATTTCAGCGAAATAAATATTCAATCCCGTTTTAATAGCCATTACATTGCTTGAACTCCATCGCATTGAACTTTCTTGGCGACGAACAAAATTTGTGTTCCTCTGAAGTTCGTAGTAGCTGAGTTTCACTGTATTAAGAACTGAAATAAAAAAAATAAGTAGATTTTGGAAGACTAGAATTTAAAACAGTTTGTCAGAATTCAACAGCATGAACTGAGCGCTTTTAACTATCGAATTTCAGCAATAAATAACACCGAACTACTGTAAGAGTGTATTGTAAAGAAAAAGAAACCAGTGGAAAGATATCTCAAGTACTAACTAAATTTACGTGGTTTTACGTGAAACTCACAAAAAAGCTTTAGTGGTACTGAAATTTATTTCCTACACTGCAAGAAATAAACTGTTGTTTTACAGTATAATACTGAAAGCAGAGGTTTCAGTTTAAAACTTTAAAATGCACAGTAATAAACAATAAAACTAGCTATTGTACAATTCATTACTGTAAAACTAGCAATTTAGTTTATTACTGCAAAATTTAGTTTTACAATTTATTACCCTTAAATTAGCTGCATTATAATGCAAAAACAACAGTATAATACTGGCGGCAGAGGTTCCAGTTTAAAACTGTAAACCGCACAGGGCACAGTAATAAACTGTAAAACTAGTAACTTTGCAGTTTATTACTGTAAAACTAGCACTTTTAGTTTTTACTATAAAATTAGCAATTTTACAGTTTATTGCTGTAAAATTAGCTGTATTATATTAAAAAAACATTATGAATTTTTTGCAGTGTTCATAATATTTGAAAGTATTTGTCTTTCCTTTCTGTTTAAAAGATATTTTTAAAAAGAAATACTAGTACACTATTTGAAATATATTCAGTGAAATCTCTTTACAACGAATACCAATACAACGTAAGATCCATTACAGCGAAATAAATATTGAATCCCACGTTTTAATTATCATTGCTTGAATTCCATTACAAAGAAATTTCTCAGAAACGAACAAAATTTAATCTCCTTTGAAGTTCGTCACAGTGAAATCTCGTTACAACGAATACCAATAGAATGTGAAATCCCCCATTTCAGCGAAATATATATTCACTCCCGTTTTAATAGCCCCATTACATTGTTTGAACTCAATCAAAATGAACTTTCTTTGAAACAAACAAAATTTGCGTTCCTTTGAAGCTCGTTGTATAAATGAATTTTCTTAATACAGTGAATTTCACTATGTTAAGAAATGGAATGAATAAATAAATAAATTTTAAAAAGACTCAAATTTAAAACATTTCCAAGTTTGTCAGAAATCAACAGCATGAACTGAACTTTTTTAAGTATCGAATTTTAACAATAAATAACTCTGAACTACTACAAAGTTGTATTTTAAAGAAAAAGAAAACAGTAGAAAGATATCTCAAGCACAAACCGACTTTGCGTGGTAAACGGTAAAAACAATCAATTATTTTTCAGTCAGCCGATTTTATCCCAAAAAGAAAAAAAGTTCACAAGTTTACGAAAAAGAAAAAAAAAAATCTCATTCAAGAAGACACACATCCAGGAAAAAAAAAAATCACAGAATTTTAAAAACCACTGAATATTCTGTACGTTTTGCATAATGCATTAAAAAAATTCCGATAAAAAAAAGTAGAATTCTTAACTTAAACAAAAATAAACGAACATTTTTCCAGTCAAAAGAGTTTTAAATTAAAAATGATCTTTGTGATAAATGTTCTATTTTGGCAACGATCGAAATGATGAATCGATAACTGGCGCTGGCAAACTTAACAGTTTTCATAATTATGCTGCATAAACACACGATGAAAAATAAGAGAGAAAAAATGTTGAAAAATGAGCAAACAGGGGGAAAGAAAGTCCAAGAAAAATTTGCCAATTAAAGTTCGGTGGAAATGATGAATATTTCATAAAGGTAAAACTATTTTTTTACTCCGTTTACACATCTCTTAATAATTAAGCTAGACTTTCTTTTTTTTATATATTTTCACTAGCAAGAAACGCATTAAACTTTAAAATCACATGCATATTGAAAAGCCTAGTTCTAGGAGGTTGAGAAATATCGTGCTTTTCGCTATGTAAACACTAAAAATAGTTTTTATGAAATTTAGCAATGAAAAAATTTTGACTCTTAAAAAAGACTTTTTATGCATAAACTGGCGTTGTAAATGTAAAGTTACTTGGCTCAACAAAATTATTTTATCGAATTGCAAGGAAAAAAAGTGTATTATGTTAAAATGAGATACAGCGTTATTTTGATATTTTACAAATAGTAAGTGTTGTCTATCGCAAAACAAAATGTTGCGTTGTGGGACATAGATTATGTAAAATAAAAGTAACGTAATGAGGAGTAATTGAAAAATAATTTTTAATTGATAATTTGTCTTTTAAATATTATTTTTTAGTTATAGTCTTGGAAATAAATAAAAGAATATTCCTCACTAAGAAAGCAAGAGCTATACTGCCGTGCTAAGCGCAAAAGTGGTATCTGCAGTCGAGCTCAAACTGAGATAGAACTCTTTAAAGTTTTGAGCCTCCATGTATTTGATTCGGATGAATTTTTTCCAGAATTTTTTGAAAATATTTCCCGTTCTCAAATGACCATATAGTTTTGTATTTAGGTACAATACGTCACAAAGAGCCACCTGGTGGCGATAACTCAATTTTGTTAAAAAGTGCAGATACGACTTTTGTGCTTAGCACGGCAGTATACATCTAAAGGAGGAGAGAGGAGGTAAATAACAGTCTTATACTTTTTACATGTACAAAAAAATACAGTATTAAGATAGGCAATATGTTTTGGAGTCACAAAGGTTTTAAATTGGGTTTTTGCTCTCAGCTCCTCTTCTTTAAGTGCGCCTCTGCTTATTCTGATTCAAGCAATATTCACAAAAAACACACTTGATATATCGCACATCCAGAATGAAAGGGGCACATCTCAAAAAATGCATTTTTTGGAAATATGTTTAAATAGCGTACCTTAGTACACCTTACATGAGAAACCGACCCACTTTTTTCCAGTGTTAACAGTCGCAGCTAAAAAGCAACTTATGCCCTTATCATTCTCCAGATTCTGCCGATTGTGAAGGGAGAATTGAGTTTGAAAGGGGCACATCTTTGATAATCAGAGTTTGCCGAGCAGAATTGGTGCAAATTATGGCTAGTACTCTTTTTTAAACCAATTAAGAAAACCGTAATTTTGCTTTTTTTTTGAAGTGACACTCGTTTTAATTGTTCGTTATTAAGTATAAATTGTTTGTGCACAAGTACTTTATGAAGGGTTCCTTTTTTTAAAATAAGAAGAATATTATTATGTGACCTAGCGTCAAATCATTAGGAATTAAAATTTGATTTAATATTGTTCTAAAATGAAACAGCGATAGGAAGTATCAGTTTACAAAATGTTTCACATTTCGAATAAAATAAATGTATCTAAAAATCCTTAGAACAATTTTTTTCTTCGAGAAAATTTGCAATTTTTTAATATACTAAAATTTCCTATATTTCATACAGTACATTCTATCATTACAGCTAATTCAAAAAGATTGTATAAAAATATTTTTGGTAAAACTAAGCATCATGACTTCAGTGCATAATTAACCGTTCTAAATTCTACAGTCGAAAAATTAGTGAATCTAATTATTTTTTATTAGTTTTGTTTATCAGCTTCTATGCTTTTATATTTAAAAAAATTGCTATTAAATTGAAAACAGTAACGTATTACCTAATTTGTTGATTAAATACTTTTAGAACTATTTTATAAATCTACTACACAGAACCCTTTTTTTTAAATGTTTGTTAAAAGCTACAAACTTGAAAATAACTTTGTCACACATTTAGAATTACTATACCTATTTAAGTACAACGTTTAAACTACAGGCAAGGTCAATATTGAGAAATCAAAACACAAAAAAAAAAAAAAAAAAATCTGCAAACGATTTAGAGATTATTTTTTTTAATAAATTTGAAATTCTTCGTATTATTTTTTCCCTTCGACTTTTTTGAATAGATCGTCTGCTTTGCGTTTAAACATCCTGAAATGTTAAATCGAATCATTAATAAAGAAAGAAAACTATAATTGCTGTTAACTTTCTGCTCCCGTTTTGATCTAAATTCATACCCTGTTAAAGAGCGAAAATTAAAATTGGTAGTAGAATGTTTACATTCTGAATTTCGGTAAGATATCAATGTTTTACAGAAAGGCTTAATTTTTACGTTGAAACTGAAAATAATAACTGTATGAGAGTAAAATTTTGTATTAATGTTATTGGTATTGTCATTCCTGCGAAACTGAACTACTAAGATGGAAATACCAATTACTGTCTAATATTTTTTCGCGAAACCTCCGTGGAATCTGCGCACGCGTCAAGTCTCTTCTGACTCTCTCGAAATAGGGGGGAAATGCAACGAGGAAGTAGCAAGCGAACAAAAACTGAAGGCATTGGGAAGTGCGCATCCTAAACCTATCTCCCCTTTTTCAAATGGAAGCGTTCGTGGCTGCCAGGCGCGCAATACGCAAACAGACAGTAGTTATTACTTTTTTACTTCCTTGTAAGTAGTACAGGAAGTAATGTTTTCTCGAAAAGATTTGCATTCAACTGCGTCCTAAATTTCTACTTTACTCATTCTCGAAGGAATGTCTTTTTTTTTTTTTTTTTTTTTGGCGCATCCGACCGTGTATATACGTACGTACAAAAGTATAAGCAACTAAAATGCCCTTTTTTCCCATTATCGAGTTAATTATCACGAGTTGTCTCGTGATGCGTAGGAATCAGGTATAAATCAAAATCCCTACAAAAAGTAGTGTAAAATTTCGCCTGTAGAAAAGAGAAATTTTATGATTTTAAAGTTTAATTTAGGCCTTTTCGGATTTCGTAAAATTTCAGCCACTGTAAGTAATAATGTAGGTATTCCACTTAAAAGATTTTCTTGCAACTCTCAGCCCCCCTCTCGTAAGCAGAGTGAAAGAACCCTGGCGTGACATTCTGAGCATGAAAGGACCTACGTGCCAAATGTGGCTCGAATCCGTTGTAATTTTGGGATTTGTATGAAGAACCCCCCTTCCTTGGAGGGAGGCGGTTGCCCCTACTCGTGGATAAAAAAAGGCCCGATATAAATTGCACAAAACATGCATCATTAAAAAATGTAGGTTAAAATCATGACAAGAACTTCCAAAAAAAAAAATTAAATGCGGTGTATAAACCGATGCCGGTTAGAATATCTATTTTGAGATGTGCCCCTTTCATTCTCCACGAAAATGGAGAATGAAAGGGGCACTTCTCATTAATTACCAACTTATTTAAAATTGACCGGGAAACGCAGACCATAGTCACCTAGCAGAACCTTTAATCAACCAATCAATGAGAGTTTATCTAATTTCAATAGTTATTAGAGTCAGGGCAAGGATTTTAAAAAGTTTAAATTTTCAAATCGATTTTTCTCAAAACAGCTATTTTGAGATGTGCCCCTTTCATTCTGGATGTGCGATATATTCATTTATCAGGAGTATTATGTAGAAAAAAGTGACTATAAACACTTTTTGAGGGATAATTCTCATAGTGAAGTAGGCATCAGTTTGCTATTTCAATCGGGAACTCTATTTTTTATCATCTTATATGAAATGTTTGTTATTTTAGTTCAAATGCTAATTTACAATTAATTTGAGAAAAATGCACTACGTAATGTTTAATTTTTTTAGATATTTGCTTCTAATGTTTATACTACCTTTTAGAGAAAAGAAATTATGAAGGAGGTTCATAAAAAAGGGGGAGGGGTGTTGCCGGGGTAGGCCCGTTATTTAAGGGCGAGTCAGAGGGGGCAATTGCAATCTCCCTTAGTTTGGGAAATCAATGTATTTACATGTTAGTTGGCGTGGATAATTTATATTGGGTCCGCATCCTTTGCCCCCTCCCCTTCTCCAGGGAAAGTTCGAAATGCAGGAATGAGCCGAGGCATATTTAAGTAAAATATTCTTTAGTTATCCAAGGTCCCTCTCCTCGCCTCTCCTCATTCACGCAACACACAATCAGTCTGGAAAACCTAGCGTGTTGCCCTTACTCAAAAATTTTCCATTTTCGCACTATTACACTTAAAAGCAATGGAGACTCATATGATGCGCTGACAGCCTTTCCCCAAACAATGATAAAAACCTATCTCCCACATACCATTCATTTATTCATGAGTCTCGGCCATGCCAGCCACAGAAGACGAGACACGGGAGAAACTTCAAACACGAGGCTTCGTGATATTTACCAGCTGGTCCCCCACTGATTAAAATCCATTCCCGAAGGCCCACCCCAGATATATGTATTCCCTTCTTTTAATATCAGCGTGCCCTACTTTGCTTCAGTCCCTCACCCCCTTTCCATATTACATTTGATGCGCACCTTTTAACGAACCACGTGACCAATATGGTATTCGTTGGGGTTTAGTTCATTACGGGGGCTGTACATCCCTGAAGGCAAAACTCAATTATGAAGGGCAATAAATACAAAATCATACAGTAACTTTGACAAAGAAAATGTAATATCATCCCCCCTTGGCTACTATTTCCTATAGCAGTAGGACATTTAATGCATTGCACCCACATTTCCCTTTCCGCATACGTCAGTTTGCAATGATACATTTTCCTAAGATGTTTTCTTTTCAAAGGATATATTGGCTTAGGGGAGTGAGAGAAGGGTCAAATGCGGTGATGTAATACATAAGGGGACAGTTAGGGGTCGTATTGCCAGCATATTGTAAAATATCATGAGTAACAGCATGAAAATTTGGGAGGGTTAGAATACGCTCCGGAAAATATTGGAAACTGTAAAAAAGTTTCATCCATTTCTATATCTATCATAAAAAGCGTATTTTTATTGAGTAGTCAAGTAGTAAGGGAGAGTAACTTTAGATGAAAAGGAGTTACTTGAGAAAAATTACCATTTATTTTATAAAAACAAATATGATTATATTTTTATTATTTACCAGTTGTTGATTTAAACATTCAGTCGTTGTATTTTACCTTTTATCTTTAACATAGAATTGTTTCCTATATTAAGGAATAAAACGTATTTATTTCTCAAAAAAAAAAAAAAAAATCACACATCATAAAGTGGATGGTATTAAGTATTTCGAATGTTGTTTACATCATTTGTTGCTCAGAGATTTATTACTGTTGCAATTACAATACTTCGTGCTGTTTCTGCACGTGTTCTAATTGCAAGCAGTTATTTTGCAATTATTCTGCAAGTAGTTAAAAATTGCCCCATAAAACTAGAGTTGAAATATAATATTAGCAGTAGTGTACATGGACTTGAGTGCGCCCCCTGCACGATTTGTAAGTACGCTCTATTACACTATAGGGCAATTCCATGCAAGTGTGGAAAAGCGTTGGAAAAATCAAATTACAGCAATGCGTCTGTTTTATATATTTTGCGGTTTAAAAATGTTAGAAGTTTATTATTTATACTAATTTTTTGTCAAGAATGTAGTATTTTTAGTTTTGGCAGCACTTTGAAGTTGGAAATGGAATATTTAACTTTTGGCAAAGCAAATGGTCATTCTTTCAACGTTGGTAAGTTTCAATTTTTTTCTTTAGATAACTTTTAAAGGAAGAATATTGATTATTACACTTTAATTCAATATTGTAAATTGCTAAAACGAGTGTTTTCACGTAAATTAAGTGATTTATGTTAACTTCAAAAATGCACTGTTCTATGTAACATAAGTTACCAAAAACATGTTAAAGTTCATGATGTGCATAAACAAAGGGCAATGCAATGTTAACAATGCTATATTTTCTATCTTATAGATGTGTGTTAAGCAAATGGTTAAAGTTTTTTTTTAAATATTATCTATTTAATTTTTTGTGCTACAATCAAAACGTGTAACTTAAGTTACCAACATATGCAGGTAATGTAAGTTACCCAAGTAGAGCTTAAATACTTGTATTTATAAAGAAAGTAAATTGTGAAATAAACCTATGCGGTAAGTAGGAGTAATTTATGCAAGAATTCTTTTGAGTTTGTACTGTATTTACTTAATTTAAATTAATCATATTTCTTAAAATGTCTCTATTTGTTAATAAGATTACAATACATCTCTATTATAAATTATATGTTTCTTTTTGGCTTTCCAGATATTAATTCTCTTTAAACAATATCACTGCATTCAGAATATTTAGGAGTCATGTACTATAAATTATTCAAAAATGACTTCTGTTATGATTTAAAGTTATCAAATATGTGTTAGAAGTAACAAATACAAAAATATTTTATCTCTTACAGGTGAAATACATTTTATTCTGCATTAAAATGCCACTAAACTCTGCAGAAAGATGCGCTGTAGAAGGGGTATGAGAAAAGTCATGTGGATATTACAGATTTTTAAATATAAGTCCCTCTTTATGGTATTGAAATATGTTAGAAAAAGCAAAATTTATCAAAAATACTTTCTGAAGATCCGCACATTGACAATGACCATTTAAGAACTAGAAATTAACAAACTACGTGGTTTCGTTTAGTTAAGTATTTTAAGGAACAAGAAGAAAAAACAGAGATAAAAGCTGGTAAATGGTGTGTGGTAAAGTACGAAAATACATTGTATCCTTGAGTTGTGACGATTATTGAAGAAAACGAGTTTAAAATATAAGTAATGGCTGCTGTTGGAACCAATTAGAAATGGCCAGTAACGACAGATGAAATTTATAATAAGAAAAAAAGAATGATTTGAAAAATTGAATTACCTGAACTTGTTAATAGCAGCAGCCAGTATAGATTTAAGTCTTATGTTATGTAATATTTTTGATTTTTCATTGAGTTTGATATTAAATTTCTGTAAATTTAATTCATAATTGTTAATTTTCAATGTTTCGATCTAAACTAAGCTGTAATTTTCATTCATTAATTTTTGTAATAAAGATATTCTTGTAAGTAAATTTTGTAACGTAAGTTATTGTAACATAAGTTACCCAGTTAAAAATTCCCATAATTTTCAATTTTTGAAATACATTTTTAAATTAATGAAAATATATTTCTAAGCATTATAAGGAACTGATAAATTATGCTTCAAACAATAAAACAGCTGTAATAGAGCAGAAATTTGCCTCAGAACCAATTTTCATATTATGTCATTCCCTTTTTGTGTAACGCAAGTTACTGCTTTATTAGACTACTTTATTAAGACTGCTAGATTTTATAAAATTTAAATGCATCGAATATTTTTGCATTTTAATTTTGCTTTCAACTGTCATTTTCAAAAATTACTTTCATACAAGATTTGTACAACAAAATTTGTCTGTACTGAGGTACTAAATGCATAAGAGTTGGTCGAAATGTAACGTAAGTTACCGTGGAATTGCCCTATACAAAAGATTTTTTCCCGTGAAAGTCATACTGTTTTTTTTTTTTTTTTTTGGATGAGCCTCCCCGCCCATGTACGCCCCTGAATATTAGCATTAAAACAAGAGATTCAAACAAACGATTCAGCATAATTTATATTCTAAATTACATCATGAAAACTTAAAAAACGGCAAATGTTAAGAAAAAAGAAAATAAAATAAAATATGACGTTATTTCCCTAAATAATTTCACAGTATATTCTAAAATACGCCCTTCACATTAAATTTTTGATATTGGCAGATATTTTCAACGCTTGGAAGATTTTTAAGCTGGCATAGAAACCATATTCACATTTCAAATGACGGCGAGTACTATTGTTTCTAACTGTTAAATAACCCATAACTGTACTTATCATGCACTGCACTCAGTGGCTCAAAAATAACTATCACTCCACTCACACCAAACGATAGATAAATATTGTCAAAACTCATCAGAGAAATGGAAAAACTCAGGTCTTGCATGAAATAGCTCTCAAAATTAAAAGCACACACCAAAAAAAAAAAAAAAATTCCCAAAATGGCCATCGGAGCACCACGTGCGGTCCGCGAGCAAGCATCAGTTTTACTTAATGGCCGGCAGCCGAGCGGTTACGGTTTTCCAAGCGAAATTAAACGAGTTAATGAGGCATGACAGGTGTCATGAGTTCTGAGTCACGCGACGGATAAAATGCGCAATACACCCCGTCTCCCCCTGTTTTGGAGTGTTGGGTTAATAAGATTGGAAGGAGCACTTCATTCTTGGAAGATGGGTAGAGGCCGTTGGCGGTAATATTGTGAGGAATGAACTATTTGTTCCGTCAGTTTAGGCTGGGAAAGAAAAGCTCTTGGACGAAGATTTATGTCACAGTTATTGCGCTGAAATTTAAGTCCTTTAAAGGGGAGTTTAAAGACTTTTTAAACGCTTGTTTGGCGGCTCTGGCGAGTAGGTAGATTTTTAAACACACAGTTTTGTCAAATGTATCGTTCTGTACACCATTGGAGTTCCAGTTTCTTTTTTTTTTTTTGTTAACCAAAGGGTGGCTATCAAATTAAGATTAGTCTCGGGAGACAAAACACATGTACATTTACCATGTTAAGAAGTTAGGTAATATAATAAAATACGAAACCGGAAAGTGAATAAAGAAACTAAAGATTTTTATTGTAAGTACTACAGGCTTCTCTCACTAATACGAAGTTTCTGTCTCTTTTTATGAAACCTATGTCCCGATTATTTAGCTTAAAATTTGCAATAGTCATTTTTAAAACCGAAAACTATGATGGATTGATATGGATTTAGTCGGAACTTACTATAGAAGGTTTCAGAACTTGCTTTTTGATTCTTAACAGTAAATATATCAAAGCACCACGTGGAGAAACCCATGCGGCATGTCGGCTGTAGGTTGGGTCAAATTAATCTTCACTTAGAATCGTATTCACTAATCATGAAGACAAAGGGATCTAGGAAATGAGAGATCCCGCCCCCCCCCCCCCTATCATAGGTTACATTAATTCCCAACCTACGAAACTCACGACATTTTTATTTTAACCTCATAAGAATTACATGATCGCTCATCTTATGTCGCGCTGTGTACTAATAAATATATTGCACATCCCATTCTGAAAATAAAACAATTTATTATAAGTATAAGTATACACGACTCCTATATCGTGTTTAATGCTAAAACAATAACTTATAGAGCATGAAAAACATTAATATTCTGTAAAGAAATTATTCTAGTTTGCAAAACGATTTTTCAGCTAATAAACTGTGTACCTAATCAGAACACTAAAAGAAAAATATTAGCGCATACATAAATTACGGAAAAGTGAATATTTCCAGAATAATTTTAGATCAGCTCAACTATAATATTTTTCAGTCCACAAAAAAGTCACAGCATGAGAAATCATGAGCATAATTAAAAACATAAGCCCATCAAAATTGGGAGCTTTGGGAAAAGTCCAATTTGCCTATTCCCTGGTCGCATTATCAGTATAGGAGGTAGCCCTTATATACTGATGCAAATTGAGTCATTTATTTCAAAAATCAGTCAAAAGTAAAGTTTTAAAATTTCAAAAATAATAATAAAATAAAATATTCGGACCATTATATTAATTTTTTTTGACAGATAATAAAATATTTTTGATGAAAGTCAATAGCAATTTGGTACACTTAAATTCAGTAAAAATTATTTCAATTTGTGTTGAACCATTTAGAACGTTTAAAGGCTTATTTCTTCAATATAAGATGGCTTGACGTTTGACTGGTGTCTGATATAAATGAATCAACTTAGAACACGTTAAAAACAATTACGTTACCTAAAATAGTTACTAAAGAATAGCCCCTTTATAAAAAAAAATTTACAAAAAATCAAATAAAAGTTAGTTCTCTGTCTTTTATTTTAAAGAATAGTGCGGTATGTACATTTAGACAATTGAATTAAATTATAAAAATGGGTTCTAGTATACAACGCATTCTGCAAAAACTAACAACCCTTTTTTGTTTTTCTTCAAATTAATAGTTTACCTTTTTTTTTTTTTTTTGCTTATATTACCAGATCTTATCCGACGTCGTTAATTGCACGAAAGCCATAAAACTCAGCCAAAATCATGGTTACTATTTCATTCAAGTGCGCTTTTCATTGCTAGAAACAAAATGACCACTATCATAAGCGAAAATTAAGGCTTATAAATCATTTCAACCAGACCATGTAAAGAAACAACTAAGCTTAAATTACTCATAAAGTAGTTTCTCCGAAATATTATTCAACATTCGGCTAAACGATTCCATCTAATACACGTGCAACAAATTCGAGAATAAAATATTTGCTAAAAAAAGAAGCCCCTTAAATATAAACAAACAAGTACACATCAGCAAGAACGTTTTAAAAATAGAGCAAGAGCTGAAATAAGATATTAAATGCTCACCGAAATGGAATGGCTGCCATTTTTCTGCAGAAAACATTCCGGTCAGTGAACATTAAACGTTTTATTAATACGCTTATCTTGTTTTACGTGTATCTTGTCACATATGGTGTGAACGTTTACTCTTGTTTTATTTATTTCACGAAGTTTAAAAACTTATCTTCTAACTTCTACATTAAACTTTGAAAGAGGGGAGGGAGAGTAAGCGAAAAATACAATATTCTTCAACGAGAAAAAACAAATAATAGCTAACTCGGCAGTCGATTTTTCATGACAATATTTTCATGTTTGCTATTTTTTCCACACAGTAACTGGAATAAAAATTTTATTTTAAAGCTGAGAAGAAAAAAACCCTCAATTAGGACCGGGGGATATTTAACCCTACACTGCATGGTGTTGCCAATTGGCTACATGGACAATTTGTCCTCCTTATGAATAACAGAATGTAGTCATAAGGCAAGTCAATGCATAAAAACCAAGTATTGGGTATATTTAAAGCAATTATCACCATTTATCCTCCATACATGGCAGCACTGGTCTGTTACATGTTCTTAAATGAATCCATATGGATAGCTTTTAAAATCACTCAAACTACCATGTTCTGAAATTATTTTTTACAATGAAATATTTTTCTCCGTCTTTTAAAAAAATAACATGAATAAAATAAACATTTATCTTTCGTTTAAGATGCGTTTTACATCAAAATAATTATTTGGAAAAAATCTAGGACATAATACACGTCTGTAGCCATTTGGCAACATTATGCAGTAAGCATCCAGAGAACACTTCGATTCATCTCTATAGTTCATGAAGTATGTGCTTTGTTTATGTTTCGCGCTAGCTTCTTTCTCTTTTTGGAAGGTATAATATAATCATGCGGACCCAAAAGTGGTACTTTCGGCTGTTCTACCGTTTATAAGACCTCGCAATTATCAATGCTTAGTTGATGTTCAACAGAGTGAACAAACAAAAAATCAATAGGGAAAAACCTTTAAAACGTGTTCATTTTAGATTTCAGTTAGCACAAACGTTCTGCTTACACGGACAAGTAAAGTCATTAATAATTTTAAAATATAGTTTTGAAAAGAAACTAAAAAATATGCTTTTACATTGGAATGCGCTGTGATCATCACGGGTTTCCCTCTGATATTCAAAACTACTGAATATCCGCACTTAAGTTTACATGTACTTATAATACATCAATATGCAATACAGTTTAGCCTTTAGTATTAAAAATAATATTAAATATATTACTTTTATATTTGCAAAGAAAGTAAATTTTATTTTTTATTCAGAGTTACATACATACATACATACATACAAACAAGCCCACATGTGAAATTAATAAAAGCGTATTAAAAAGGGACCATTAGCTACAGAGGAACTAGTTACAAACCAAAAAAAAACAAGAAGTTCTGTCAAGAACTAAACGAGCCTACTTTCCCGTACATCGACATCGGCATTCTAGCATCTGATCATTATTCTCTTGATTATCTAAGACTAAAAATTATGTCAAACATACCTTTTTAGCACTTGAAGCTGATTTCTAAAAGCAAAATATACCCCTCTCATCAGATGAAATAGACACATAAAAAGTAAATAAATGAATAAATAAAGTTTTGTCGCACCTTTTAAAGAATGTAACTGTTACAGTTCTTCCGTAGAAAAATTCCTCAATTGTTTTCAAAAAAAAATTAAAAGTACAAAATACATCAAAACACATTTTATCAAAGAAAGAAAAAAAAAAAGAAAAAAAAAAAAAAAACTCGTCCGTTGATAAAATGTCTCGAATTTCACTTTTAATCCGTTGCCAGTTGTTAAATATAAATAAAGAATAAAATGCCCTCGTGAATGAAACATTTTTGTTACAAAAAAAATCGTCTGCCAAAAATAATAATAATAATAATAATAAATTCAATAAAACAAATGAATAAATAAACAAAAAATCGTCTGCACAGTCAGTCATTTTTTTTTCCGGACTGTTTACTCAAAAGTTATTAGGGGTGACAGCTTGCTTGAGCGGTTTAATGTTGAATGAAAAATTATTCAAATCGGAAATGTAAATACGGGAATGAAGTATCCTTGAAAAGTTCTTTCCAACAAAAAAAAGTTTGTTCAAATCGGACTGTTCATTAAAAAGTTAGTATCGCGGGACCGGTTATTTGAACGGCTCAAATTTGAACCAAAAATTGTTCAAATCAAAAAATCAAATATGGGAATGAGCTGTACTCGCCGAGATCTTTCCAACAAAAAAAAGTTTGTCCAAATCGGACTGTTCATTCAAAAGTTATTAGGGGGGGACAGACAGACCGACCGACCGACCGACCGACCGACCGACACACAAATTCCCCATCTCAATACCCTACTTTCAAATTTTTAATTTTTCGATATTCATTTTACCTTTTTATTTTTTTCACTTGGCGATATTTTTTTTTTTGACTTGGCGATATTTTTTAACTTGGCGATATTTTTTAGATGCATTAAGCTACTTTTAATACTTTTTTCGTCTTTCTTTTATTTTTAACGGGAAAGTAGGCTAAAAAGAGAAAAGAAAGAAAGTTTGCGCGAGAGAGCCTCCAAAAGACATCAGATTTGACAGAATTGATCATCGGAAAGTACAAGTACATATAAAAAATAATGTAAAATGTCAAAATGTAAAGGATTACAAGAGTACAGTGCACCAAATGTTCAATTCCTCTATTTTTTTACAAAAAAGAACTAATTTCAAGACTATCATTTACAATCATTTTTATCTGTTGAATGCATGGTGTAGCCATTTGGCAACAAAACTATTTTTAATTAGAAAGGGGTGAAAATTTCGAGTTGAATTTATTTAAATATTTTTCCATGTTTTCTTATTACATCGACAAACACATTTTTTTTTTCTACGAAAAATAAAAAATCATGCAGTGTAGGGTTAATTAGTAGTCATAATTATAAACTACACAGTACGTTCTACATAGTTTTACTTTTAAAAAGGCATTAATTCAATAAGGTAACACAAGCATAACGTATGCAGTGTGAAGTTGTGTTGTATCCTATCTATTTTAGATCTATCGTTTGTTAACTTAAAAAGCTATTAACTTAAACACGTACAATTAAATAAAAATATTTTAAATGTACAAAGATGATATTTAATATCATAATTAAATAAGAAAAAACATATAGTATTAATACCAATTTGTCATATCTTCTGCTTGGAAAGTATTTCTCAATCACAGGTCGATGTTGTTAGCATCTATTTAATTTTTTTAAAGCTTGTTAGTCAACTAATGTATGACTTGAAAGTCGAGCATGCTTCTCATTATTTAAACATTAAGCTTCATGTCCTACGACATGCATCTGATGGAGAATGCAGTGTCTTTTTAGTCGCCAACATGAAACAAGTTTCTGTTTGATTCTCACGTGGCATAAAAGAGTGGTGCCCGGATTTGAATTTAGGATCCATACTATGAGCTTTTTATCCCTCTTTTACCACTATTATGCTTTACATAACTTGCATAATTAAACCAACTATCACAGATGCTTTGTCTAAAATCACTAACGTACTATGTTTTTAAAAGAATCTGAAGAAGTAAACTATTATATTTTCTAATCATGTAGAGCTGCTTGATTGATAGACAAAGAAAATCGCTCGGTTTTTCTTTAAAAAAAATCAAAATAATTCAAATGATAAATAAAGAAAAACTGGTTACGTTAAACCATTGACGTAACACCAGTTTTATAAATGTATCTTTATATTACATAGTGAAACATTTTTCTCGCTCAGGAAGAAAATAATGCCAATTTCTCATTACTATGTACTCTCATTAAAATATTTTTTTTTCACTTTGGAAAACTTTTCAACGTACATTTTTTCTAATACAAGTTCAATTTTTCAGTTCCAGAAACACTTCGCAACGAGGAGGGAAAAAAGGACAAAATGACTTAACTTATTACCACATACACGACGGACACTAAGCTGGTGTTCAGTTTCACCTCTCCCACGGCCTTTCAAAGTAATCAAAAATATTATTCTACCGTTAATCAAGCTGTCAACCACACCACTGTTGCCACCGAAGCACTCCAAAAATACGTGGGAGAGAAATAAAACGGGAGAGGGGGAAAAAAGAAAAGCAGACTTAACACTATTTTTTCTCTGAACCAAAAGCAGAGGCAGGACAACTCCACTTATTAAGCTAAGTGAGATGTTCGGAGGGTCTCCATGGCAACCGCACGCTATCGGATAATCCAGGAAACCATGCGTCTGTCAGGTTACCATTCACAACATCCAGTGCACCTGAGGCTTTAGCACCCCCGTATTGTCGCTCCACCCATGCCCATTAGCTCTCAGTGCATCCCTTCCCAAAGGAATGGGTCAGGATGGGGATTGGCTGCCAGTGATTAAGGACTAACACACCACTTTGGCCCTTTCCTTCTTTTACTAGGACCATGACTTATTTGCCCCACGGTAAAAATCATTAATATATATATATATATATATATATATATATATATATTCTCTGCAAAAATAAACTGTTGCTTTTACAATTTATTATAGTAAATTTAGCAATTTGACCATAAAATTAGGTGTATTATACTGCAAAAACATCAGTCTAATACTGGCAGCAGTTCCAGTTTATAACAGTAAAATGTATTGTAATAAACTGAAACTAGCATTTTACAGTTTTTTACTGTAAACTAGTTATTTTAGTTCACTACTGTTAAATTAGCTGTATTATACTATAAAAACAACATCTATTTTTTACAGTATATATGTATCTAAATATATACACACACACGCACGAACGAAGAAATGAGAGTTCTTATTAAAGCACTATTAACTTAGTGAAAGAATTTTATTATCATATTATTATGAACAGAAATATTGTAGAAAAGATATTTTACATTTACAAAAGGCATAGTACAAATTTCTGAATTGCTAATCTTACATACACCGTCGTCTTTTGTTTACTAAGAACTAGTGACATCATTGGCTATCTGCATCACTTTATTGGGGGTTGAAAAATCTCCATATTCTGCTAATTCGGCAACTTTTTCATCACGTGACATGTACAAGTGAACTTCACAACTAAGACCCCAGTTTTTATTACGGTTTGCTAGCCGGATCGCAACATTAGCCCCTGTTATGCTTGCTGATGAGTAAGCGAAATAAATTTTATTACATTTTTCATTCCAGGCTCAACTGCTGGAGTACCCACTTAGTAACCTCATGTAAGAGTCATGTCTGAACAGGGGTGCCTACAAGGGGGATTATGGCGCAAGTTGCGCCATCAAAACTTTTGAGGGGATTTTTTTAACTAATTTATTTATTTATATATTTATTAATTTATTTTTTTAATTTCAATTATTTTTTTATTTCTTTATTATTTATTTATATATTTATTTATTTTGTGTGCGTGTGCGTGTGTGCTTGAAATGTCTGGAAAAGAAAAAAGCGATTCTATTCTGCGCATAATTCGAACTTTAAAAAAAATTAATAATATATTTAAAAAAATCATAATTGAAAAATATAAATAAGTAATATTTAAAAAAATAAATAAATAAAATTTTAAAAAAATAAATGAATATTTTAAAAATACACTGCTCGACATTGAAAATGCAACACCAAGAAGGAGTGGTCAGAAATTCATGCAAATTTTACCGTAGACGCACGTCACTGAGTTATGCAAATGATATGAAATGCGCAGCTCTCCGACACACGTGAAGTAAGATATAAGAGAATGAAGTTGAAAAGTGGACTATGTTCGTTCATGTTAGTTTTTCTGCCAGAACTAATTATCGGAGAAATTTGGTTTTTGTCTCGAAGGATACGCGTGATAGAAGGAAATACCACGCCGTCCTCAACGAAGACACTTCCAGCATATAGACGACTTTACAAGGGGTATGGTGATCGGACTGAGAAGGGGAGGTTGGTTCATACGTCAAATTGCAGCTGATACCCACATGGATGCAAGCACTGTGCATCGGCTGTGTCGGAGATGGTTGGAAAGAGGAAATGTAGCCACATTGAGGGGTGCAGGTGCAGCCAGAGTGACGTCAGACCGCTTGGATCGACGGATTCACCGACAAGCTGTGGCGGACCCGCAAGTCACTTGTACGTCGATTCTGCAGCACGTGCAAGGTACCCTGGATGTTCCTGTGTCGACCAGAACCATTTCCCGTCGACTGGTTGCACGTGGCCTGCAATCACGGCGCCCGCTAAGAAGACTGCCATTGACCTCACAGCACAGACTCCAACGTTTGGAATGGTGCCGGACCAGAGCGACGTGGATGGCAGAATGGCAAACCGTAGTGTTCTCAGATGAATCCCGCTTCTGTTTGTCCAGCGATAGTCATCGCATACGTGTGTGGCGTCGACGTGGAGAAAGATCGAATCCGGCAGTAACTGTGGAACGCCCCACAGCGCGACAACGTGGCATAATGGTTTGGGGCGCTATTGCATACAATTCCGTATCACCTCTAGTTCGTATTCGGGGCACTATGACGGCCCAACGATATGTAGATAATGTACTGCGGCCGGTGGCAATCGCCTACCTTCAGGGTCTGCCAAATGCAATTTTTCAACATTATAACGCCCGGCCTCACAGTGCTCGAATCAGCCAACATGCTCTAAGAGGTGTACAGATGCTTTCCTGGCCACCATACTCTCCTGACTTGTCACCAATCGGGTATACGCCCAAAATGTCGCGGCCGAAATGTCGCGGGCCAAAATGTCGCGGCCAAAATGTCGCCGAGCCAAAATGTCGCGGGCTAAAATGTCGCGGGCAAAAATGTCGCCGGTCCAAAATGTCGCCGAGCCAAAATGTCGCGGGCTAAAATGTCGCGGGCCAAAATGTCGCCGAGCCAAAATGTCGCGGGCTAAAATGTCGCGGGCAAAAATGTCGCCGGTCCAAAATGTCGCCGAGCCAAAATGTCGCGGGCTAAAATGTCGCCGGTCCAAAATGTCGCCGAGCCAAAATGTCGCGGGCTAAAATGTCGCGGGCCAAAATGTCGCCGGTCCAAAATGTCGCCGAGCCAAAATGTCGCGGGCTAAAATGTCGCCGGTCAAAAATGTCGCCGGGCCAAAATGTCGCCGGGCCAAAATGTCGCCGGTCAAAAATGTCGCCGATCAAAAATGTCGCCGGTCTAAAATGTCGCCGGTCCAAAATGTCGCAGGTCAAAAATGTCGCCGGTCCAAAATGTCGCGGGCCAAAATGTCGCCAGTTCAAATGTCGTCAGACAAAAATGTAGAAGGTCCGATATTGATAGTTAGTATCGAAAATTAAAATATATGAAAAGGCTTTTTTACACCGAATTAGCAAAAAATTGCTAATTGCTGTTGATGAACGTGTGCGTTAACGATAGTATGGACTAAAATTTTTGAAAATACTAAAAAAAAATTACCCTTTCGGCTTGCACCTGTTTCGAGCGCTTTCCAAGAAACAAATAGTTTTCAAACAAGCGTACGTTATTTATTTACAATAGCTTATTTCACCGTAACTCGCTATCTACCAACTTAAAAACGAATAGATTAGCAGCCCAAGCCAAGTTTAATTGATATCGAAAGGAAAATTTGTGTGTTAAAAAAGAAGTTGAAGAACAGTGAAATGAATAAGACAGATATACAATGTTTGAAACTTGGTTTCTGTTAAAATTTCTTACATGATCGAAAGCAAGTCTATATTATTTAAATAATAGAGGTCTTTTTATTTTCTTCTTCATAAAATGTGTAAAAGAAAGTATTGGATCAGTGAAAAATTGTCAATTTGGAAGAATTTACACTTTCTGACGTGTGAGGAATTCAATTTTATCGTTTATTTTTTTAAAAGAAAATGTGTAAGTGTGTATCTGCGTGACCTATTTTTTGGGGGCGACTCTACCACAAAACTTAGTGCGTGAATTAGAATGAAATTTGGTACATACATGTACCAACCAATATGTGATTCAGTGCTGATTGGTTTTTGCCGCCAGTTCATCCAAGTTTTTACATGCAAGAATGTAATGGAACGTTTTCAGCATAGCGTGATTAATGTCTGAAGAAGGTTCAGACGAAATAAAATAAAAATTGGCCCATAGGAAGCCTTCAGAAGATACGCCACATCATCGAGGAAGCAGAGCAATTGAACTTTTTATTTTTCATTATTTGTGAGTGATGTATATCAAGAAGTAATGCAAGTATTCAGACAAAATTTTGTTTGTAGAATGGTCTTAAAGGGAGAGATGCTTATTCATTTCTGGCGTTAATCAGCTCAGACATGGTTCTGTACCTTCGTTACAATCAGTATTTAAATGTGGAGTTGAATATAATACCATTTTTTCTCTTGACATTTCACCTCCCCTTCCACCACTCAGTTGTTACAAAGAAAGCAATTATTCCATGAACTAATTTGATTTCAAACGTCCCCAAACAACTCTTAAAGAAAATGTTCTATAAGAAAATTGCCGGCTACGCGGTGATTAAACGGTATTCCGTTTTTGCAAAAAAAAAAAAAAAATGCCTTTACAGCAAATTTATTTGTTTAATTTCTTTGTGTGAAAAAAAAAAGAAATAATCCTAAATATTGTTTAAAAAAATCTGGTATGGACCCCACACTACTTCCTTTTACGTGTAAATTACTTAGTAGTTGCCTTAAGTGTTAAAAAAGTGCTTGGAGTGAGCAAGAAAACAATTCAAATATTTACTCCCCTAATCTGCCACGAAACAATGCAAGAAATATTTTACAGTGGTAATTTTCTAAATATTGCTAATTTTAATATCATTCAGTGAATTTTTCGCAAAATATCGTCAATAGCGCAAGTTGAACCCAAATTCAAAAAATAATTTTTTCGCCAAATTTGTCGCCAACTTGGCAATAGTCGCCAAGTTGGCGTCAAACACTTCGCGACCAAAATCTTGGCGTCATATCGCCAAGTGGTCGCGCCAATTCATATCACTTGAGTCTGCATTAAAATTAACACTGATTTACCCCAAAAAAGAGGTAAAACACCCCCTTGGGAACATTCGAATGCAACCACACGGGGAGGTGCACAACCAGACCATCCTCAGAGCCTACATACCAAGCTAGAAGCTTCTACGGCACATAGTTTTTGAGTTATGCGACACACATACGCACATACATCCGCACATACGTACATACAGACGTCACGAGTAAACTCGTCGTAATTAACTCGGGGGTGGTTGAAAAGGATTTTTCGGCTGCTTATATGTTGGTAGGTACATATGCACGTGCTGACAGGTCGAAAAAACTACTGAACATTCATTCGGGGGTGAGCAAAATCAAAATTTAGACTCAAATTTGAGTGATTTTTTTTTTCGCGATCACAATACTTCCTTTACTACGTAAAAGGAAGTAAAAACTAAAAAATACGCTTTTAGAGTAAATCAAATTCAAAAGAAGATTTTGAAAACTGTTGAATATCCGCTAAGTTTACATGCACTTATAATATGCATTTTGTGGACGATCGATGCCCAACTCAGAACTAATGTCAAATGCACTTATTATACATCAACATGCAATATAGTTTAGCCTTTAGTAATAATAATGGTATTAAACATATTACTTTTATACGTTTGTAAAGAACGTGAATTTTATTTTTGACTCAGAGTTACATACATACAAACGAACAAACAAAAAAACCTACTTGTGAAACTAGTAAAAGCGTATTAAAAAAGGAAGAAATTTAGCGTCCCTGGGCCCTAAGTACAGCCCTGAAAAAACTATGGCATTATTTTGGTACTGAAATAATTTAAGCTTTAGAAGAAATCAATTTAGTTACATTTTTGTTAATAACTTAAGCTAATTTTCTAAGCTGCTACGTTTAAAAAAAGTTACTAAACAGGTGTATTTATCATATCGTGACAAGCTTATTAGTAAAATTGAGCTACATAATTAAGCTGCATTGAATTTGTGAATTACTGGAAACATTCAATCTGTACTATACACTTACGTCATTTTGGAACGGATATATTTTGGACCGGCGTTATTTTGGACCGGCGACATTTTTGACCGGTGACATTCTGGACCGGCGACATTCTGGACCGGCGACATTTTGGACCGGCGACATTTTAGACCGGCGACATTTTTGATCGGCGACATTTTGGCCCGGCGACATTTTCGACCGGCGACATTTTGGACCGGCGACATTTTGGCCGGCGACATTTTGGCCGGCGACATTTTTGACCGGCGACATTCTGGCCCGGCGACATTTTGACCACGCGACATTTTGGCCCGCGACATTTTGGGCAGGCGACATTTTGGACCGGCGACATTTTGGCCCGCGACATTTTAGCCCGCGACATTTTGGCTCGGCGACATTTTGGACCGGCGACATTTTGGCCCGCGACATTTTAGCCCGCGACATTTTGGCTCGGCGACATTTTGGACCGGCGACATTTTTGCCCGCGACATTTTAGCCCGCGACATTTTGGCTCGGCGACATTTTGGACCGGCGACATTTTTGCCCGCGACATTTTAGCCCGCGACATTTTGGCTCGGCGACATTTTGGCCGCGACATTTTGGCCCGCGACATTTCGGCCGCGACATTTTGACCCCAAACCCACCAATCGAACATGTGTGGGACGTGATTGGACGTCGTTTGCAGAACCTGTCACTGCCTCGTTCAGAGGACGAACTGTGGCAAATGGTTGAAAGGGATTGGAGTGCCATCCCTCAGGACACCATCCGCAGGCTTATTGACTCCATGCCTAGACGTGTTTCTTCGTGCATCGCTGTCCGCGGTGGTCCTACTTCTTACTGAGCCGACGCCGTCCTCGCTCTAAATTTTGCTTATTTATTTTGAAATCAATATTACTTATTGTTCCATGCTCTCTCTGTCTTCTTACCAAATTTCATCAATTTCTGACCACTCCTTCTTAGTGTTGCATTTTCAATGTCGAGCAGTGTATATAAAAAAATATTTAAAAAAATAAATAAATTAAAAAAGAGGGTAAATTAAAAATAAAAGCTTAAGAGGGTTGTGAAAAATTTAGAGGGGGGGTTGGGAATTTGCGCCATTGATCTTGGGGGGGGGGGGGCACCCCTATGTCTGAAACATTCTTTATCAGACATTTTTAGACACGGAGGATAAAAATATTACAATAATAACCTTAATCAAAACCATTGGAAGCGGCTGATGAAGATAGTGCATGACTGAAAATTTTCAAATAATATTTTCTATTTTCCTTTCCGTCATTATATGGAAAGAGATTTCTTTTCTTACACCAAATCTCAAGAAACACCCAGATGCACCACAGAAAATCCATTTCTGTTCAATTTTCCGGTCACAAAATACGTAGCAAGGGACCCTAATTCATTATAGAGGAAATACAGTTGTTTCACAATGCAGTTTTTCTCGTGTGTAAATAAAGAAATACTATATTTTAAGTGAGTTCAATCTTAGTGTGCGACGAATTCCTATCGTCTGTAAATCCTAATGGAAAACCCGAAAACAAATATTCCGTCGAAAACCATGACTTCACCTTTATGGTAAAAATTCTTTTGTAGAATCCAATCCTACGCTTTCAAGCCTTCACGGAATTCGAAGTAAAAGTAAATAATTGATTCTCTTCTTCCTTCGGATTGAAGCACAGAACTGATTTACAGCAGAGTATCAAGATATATACGTATTTTTTTTTTTTTTCTTTTGCTCGACGTAGCAGATATGAATTTAGTCTATGAAAATAAAGATGGTATTTGTGTTTTCGCAATCTGATAACTTATTTATGATTCCAATACCATTTCCTTTCCGCTTTTATTCCATCAATTTTTATGTGCATTAAATAAATTGAAATTGTTTGTTTTTACGTGAAATTTGCATTTTGAATTTCACTTCCCTTCGTATCGTATTTATTATTATGTTTCTGTTTTTCAAAAATACTTTGTTTTTTACATTGAATAAAAAAGAGTTTTAATATTTGTTTGAAATAAAAATCCGATCTTATGCTCCTGTAATCAACCGAATTATTTTATTTTAAACTTGCATGATATAACAATCTCGTGTCTTTCAATTTATTTGCAGAAAATGTTCTTGAATTTCTGAAATAATATATTAAATCATGCAATTTTGTAATGCATACAATTTTTTCTGCGGGTTTCCTGATACTCCAACATATATTTTTGAGTCTATCAAACTGTGAAATTCAATCACATTGAATTTTAAAAAGAAATGAAAAGATTGCAAAAATGAATTGAACGACAAAATCAAATGAATTGAATCAAATGAATTGAATGACATTTTAAATATGATTTTTTTTTAAGGTAGTACATTACTGCTAAAAAGTGCACAATAGTGAAAAAAAGATCTTCGTACAACAGCAAATTTACTGAAGGAAAAGAAAATGGCTTCCAACCCTTCGGAAACTAAAAGCAAAAACAACAAAAGAAAAGTGCCCTAAATTTCATTTGAATTCAAATGTGTCTTCATAACACTTTTTATGGCTACGTGTTCAGAAAAACAGACGTGTCAAAGAATACAAAAGAGGACTGATAAAAATTTAATAAGTGACAGCTATGAAAGCAAAAGCAGGAAATTCCCTGCCCATAAAAACTTACAATAACGATAATCACATGGAGCTGAATTTGTGTCCAAGGCATTGCTATCAAATAGGCCTTTTATAGCTTACTCTGAAATTTATTGCTTTGCAGCAGATATTTCATATAGAGAAGCGATATAACTTTATCGGACTTTTATAAATGACGGCAATTTACATTAAACTTGCGTTTTGCTGCAGCTATGCCGTGAAATACCATGGCATATACAGGAGTTAAATAGCCAAAGAGTTGACTTTATTGATAACCAATCCATAAGTTTCTAAAGAAAAAAAGGCAAATAAATGCAACATCGATGATAGCTTTAAGCGATGAAGAATCCATTTTTATTTTAATACACTATGACGCAGTATGTGCAGCAAAGAACAAATGTATCATTTTCACAAAAAACAAAACAACAGAGCTCAACTATATTTTTAAGAGGAACTCTTTTTTTAATCTAAAGTTTCCAAAAGTCTTTCATACTTTTAAAAATAGTCAGATTTAATTACCGATGCTGATATACTTTTCAGTATTTTTTTTTGACTCAGAATCTGTTTTTGTCATCTATACTAAATCTTCGCACAATTAAATCAAATGGCAGCAAATACGAACAGAATTTGACATGTTTGCAGTTGAGAAAATGGTTATTGAGCTTTGTTCCGACAACGGAAGACTTTTAATGTAATCAAACTAGAATTAATGCCCCTTAGCTTGTTTGGTGTTCATCTTTTGTGTTTATTATGGGATTCAGAATTGAATTATCTTTAGAATGATACAGATCACATTTTGCCAAACGTTAAGTTTTCAATAAGCATACGAAGTTTATTTTTGAAAATGAAATGTCCCCAATTTGGGGCATTACTCTACACGTGAAAAATATTTTGAGCAAAAAAATCTCCACGAGAAAGTTAAGCCAGCTACGAATATATGCAAATGTGTATACTTCCTCTAATTATGTGTGGAATGTTTCTTACTTAAATGTCCTTCCCGACTCAGCAGTCACTTCATTTCTTTCTGTGAAATTGTCCATACTATTCCGACCTACTGGCATCTGGACTGAAATTGCAGGCTGAATCTTTACCTTGACCTCCAAAAGGGATGTGGTTTTTTGGCACACATTAGTGATTTCAAAGTGTCCCTGAGAAAAAAACTCACACAGACCAAATCATAAGACCTGGGTGGCCAAATCACTTTACCGTAGCAGGAGGATATCAGACGCTGCGTAACTACCTACATCAAAGAAAGCAGTTGAAAACAGTTCCAACTTTTAACTCCAATTCAACACTGGAATATAAATTGCGGGTATTTCAAAACTTGTATTCTTTACAGGACGTCCTTTGGTTTGTAATATTGTGTAAAAGGAGCTTTCTGGTTAAGTACTTTATAGGTGTTTTTTTTTTTTTTTTTTTGCCTATTAGGACTTGTTGCTGGTTATTAGAAGCCTTACAGTTCAACGAAAGAAAGAAAAATGTAAACCACTATGCAGCAATGATTTCCTTGCGATACGGAACTATTTTTGTATCTACGTTTTATATGTTTACTTTTGTGTTTTTTGTAAATACATATTAGCTATCATTTATTTCAATTTTCATTTATTTTTTTAAAATACGAACGAAGAATTAAATATTGACACATCTTTACGTGATGGTTTTCTTTCTTCAACGAAAAAATAAACTCTGACTTAGAACTAGTTTGATAAATACGTCTTACTAGACTGACTGATTATGAGGGTATGATTACTGAGTAAATGCTTCCTATGCATATTCATAAGAACAAATGAGACAAATATGAATTTTATGATATAAAAGATACGTTGCAAATTTTCGTATCAATTTTAACCGTTGATTACTTTTCAAAATATGAGAGCACTGCTTACAAATATGTTTTTTTCAAAAAAGAAGAAACGGTATGCAAACCCAATTTATGGCTCTTCAAACATGGCAAAACTTAAGTCATCTAAATTCAAAAGCCAATCAGTACCATTTAGTCTTTAGAGAGTTCAGAAATTAGCTGATCAGAGTGATAAGTTTTTGACCATTATTTTACACCAATCTGCCAAGAGGACATTCATGTCATCATGACATTAGTTCCAGTTTCAGGAAGATCTTGGTTTTGTGAAGGCAACATTAAACTGGTGAAATATCAGCAATACATTCCTGAAACTATAGTTTAACAGATTAAATCAATTTCTTCGCGAAACATTAAACTTCATTTTTAAAAGGGTACTTTTTCACAGTGTAGGGGAGGGGGGTAAAAGTTGAGTCCCTGAAAACAAGTTATAATCAGTACTAAAAATATCGATCGGGTATAATTAAAGGTATCAGTGATAACCCTATGAAATAGATCAATCATGTTCATGCTTGTTATGTATAACACTTTTAAAGATAGATAGCGAGCATTAAATAACGTTTATTAACAATTCTTAGATAGGTTGAATTGTTGGTTACATTATTATGTATCTGTCGAGCATTACCAGCAAAGTTTAATATTCATAATCATCACAACGTATCATGAATAATTAATTTTTAAAATACATTTATGCATATTGGTAATAATTAATATTAACTAAATAACAATCATATCTATCAACTTATAATTCAATTAATGCTGTGTCCCCATACATAAAACACCAGATCCAGCTTTCGATGGAACTGAAATATGACTGCTTAATTTTAATTAATATATAAAGATAATGATATCAATGTGAGAAAAGGCAAGTTAAAATATATTTGCTTACAATAGGGGTATCTTTCTTAATGGAAAAATTTCCAGACACATAATTTTAAATTAAATTTTACGGCTTTTAATCTTTTCGGGTTCTTTTGTTCAAAATTAATCAAATACGGAATACGTGAGCAGAGATATTTGTTATCGAAAAGCCTAAATGATTGTCTTAGAATTAATATATTCACAAAAGTGTCAGAATAAATAATAAATTATTTTAAGAACATCCGCAAATTTTGGATGTGACAATCAAAGCAAGATCTGGGTTTTAAAGTTACAATAAAGCTGTAATATCCTAAATAATGGTGTTACGTTATAAACTACAGATGGCATTCAGTAAGGAATAGGGGAATGTTTAAATTTTAGATAGTTTCCGAATTCTTTGAAATTGCACTTTTTACTTTTAAGAATTTAAAACTCGTTTATATACGCATATGGTATGAGTGTACAAATATGTAAGGTTTCATAGAAATCCAAGGTTTCAGAGTGCTATATAAAAAAGGAAAAAGAAAAACGTAGAAGAAATACAGAAATACATCTGGTTTTATTTGCATATCTTGCTGGTGTTCCATGTGTGCTTCTTTGGTCACATAGCATACATTAATGTAGTAATCCAATTTCCCGGCTGCTATGTCACTCTACTCAGCATGGTACTATATTAACGTGTTATTCTTGTGTATTTCCTTTCGGAAGGGGTAGCTAAAATACCATATTTTGTATTCGTTTTGCGGCCATTTTTAACAGAACTACGTGTACCATTTGAGCAGTCATGTTGCTCACCCCATGTTGAGCAAAGTGTGGTAAGAACTGGACTATAGTATGGTTGTACGGGTACGCCATGAGACCAAGGTTTCACACTTAGAGCACCTGTAAGCTGTGCGCATGAAATTTGCATTGTTTCCATATGTTTTCATATGTTCTTTTCTTCTTTTGTATCTTAACGTCTTAGTTTATGAATACTAATGCCTCCTTTATCAATTGATGTATAGACTTTATTGTCAACATACTTCATGCAATAGATTATTTTTACTTAAGGTGGCCGATAGACTTGCCAGTAGAAATCTATTTCAAAAGGGTTAATCCACCAAATTGGAAAGTACGCGGGTTACCAATGTCAAAGTATTCATCATAATATGTTTCCTACAGCTATTCAGTCTGAAATTCATTTATGAATATCACTACATTCACGCATTTTTGAGTACTGTGACAGGTGATCAGCACTTTTTTTACCATAATATATTGAATTGACTTTGATCAGCCAACTGTACGTGTATTTAGCGCACTTATTATATATTATTGCTTCCTTAATACTATAGATTGCTATTACCATAGTCATGCCTTCCGCTCAATTTGTTCACTTCTTTTTATCAATTTCTTCTTTTTTTGAACCACAATTTTAGAGACGATAAATCAGTCTCCAAAATGTCATTCACTAAGCTCTAAGTTTCTAACAGCTTATGATTAATGAACAGCATCACTTTTCTAACGCAAACATCCTACCAACAGCAATTTAAATTTAAAAACCATTAATTATAAAACGTCATGGAAAAAAAAGTTTATAAATTCCCAATTTCTTGCAATAAAGATTTAAGTTTAAATTATTCATCATAAAATACACTGAGCAGCGACCCCCAAACCCCTAAACTCACCACCATTGCCTTCCTTTTTTTTCAGGGGAAGATTTACGCAATCTTATTCAAAATGAATATCATCTTCCATTTCAAATGCTTCTTTGGCGGAAAGCATGGAGACATCCTATTAAACGCCAGCTCGTCTTTCGGAATAAAATGCAGAAACGTATTAAATAGGAGAAATAAGGAAAAACAGCAAAGCTAAGGATCTCATTTCCGCACGACTAATGCGATATACCCCCCCCCCCCGTTTTAAATGTATCCTCCCTTTAGCAGGAAATGGGCATTCTGTTTTGCCGGGGGTAATCGTCCATTTCACGGGTTTTTAATTGCATCAACGGGAAAATCGCTTAATTGACCATTAAACGACTATTCCCATTTTACCAGGAATAGCAAGAAATGACCTTTGCGTCGCATTACGCAGGCAGGGGTTGCTTTGCATCAGGGTCGGACTGGCCATGTGGGCATTCGGGCAAATGCCCGGTGCGCCACTCTAAAAAGCGCCGGTCGACAGTCGACGTTTTTTCTTTTTTTTTTTTTTTTAAACGGCAAACTTTTTTACATTATTTTTTGTTCGTGGAAAAATATAGTTTTTTTTATTGTCGACTTAAATTACATCGAACATTATTCACACCAGGCGCGGCAGCTTTGGGCCCTTGAAGCCCCTTCTAACCGAAGGAAGCCGCCTATGTGCTCTCCTTACGCCAATACAGCTCCAAGCTTCGGCGCCCTGAGCGGCGCTTCCAAAGCTGCAAGGGGCGCGCACCGAAGGCGCCTCCTTCTCACAGTCCAAAGACGTCCTAGGCGCTCTCTGTGCTTAAATCGCCAATACTGCTTCAAGCTTCGGCGCCCCTTTCTCACTAACCAAAGGCAAGATCATACTTCATAGGATCATTTCTATAGTATGATTAGCGAGTTCGCTCACTAACCAAAGGCAGCTATGCGCTCTCCTTACTTTAAACGCCAATACAGCTTCAAGCTTCGGCGCCCCTGAGCGGCGCTTCCAAAGTTGCAAGGGGCGCGCACCGAAGGCGCCTCCTTCTCGCAGTCCAAATACTACTAGGCGCTCTGTGTGCTTAAATCGCCAATACTGCTTCAAGCTTCGGCGCCCCTTTCTCACTAACCAAAGGCAGCTATGCGCTCTCCTTACTTTAAACGACAGTACAGCTTCAAGCTTCGGCGCCCCGTGAGCGGCGCTTCCAAAGTTGCAAGGGGCGCGCACCGAAGGCGCCTCCTTCTCGCAGTCCAAAGACTACTAGGCGCTCTGTGTGCTTAAATCGCCAATACTGCTTCAAGCTTCGGCGCCCCTTTCTCACTAACCAAAGGCAGCTATGCGCTCTCCTTATACTTTAAACACCAATACAGCTTCAAGCTTCGGCGCCCCTGAGCGGCGCTTCCAAAGCTGCAAGGGGCGCGCACCGAAGGCGCCTCCTTCTCACAGTCCAAAGACTACTAGGCTCTCTCTGTGCTTAAATCGCCAATACTGCTTCAAGCTTCGGCGCCCCTTTCTCACTAACCAAAGGCAGCTATGCGCTCTCCTTACTTTAAACGCCAATACAGCTCCAAGCTTCGGCGCCCTGAGCGGCGCTTCCAAAGCTGCAAGGGGCGCGCACCGAAGGAGCCTCCTTCTCACAGTCCAAAGACTACTAGGCGCTCTCTGTGCTTAAATCGCCAATACTGCTTCAAGCTTCGGCGCCCCTTTCTCACTAACCAAAGGCAGCTATGCGCTCTCCTTGCTTTAAACGCCAATACAGCTTCAAGCTTCGGCGCCCCTGAGCGGCGCTTCCAAAGCTGCAAGGGGCGCGCACCGAAGGCGCCTCTTTCTCGCAGTCCAAAGACGTCCTAGGCGCTCTCTGTGCTTAAATCGCCAATACTGCTTCAAGCTTCGGCGCCCCTTTCTCACTAACCAAAGGCAGCTATGCGCTCTCCTTACTTTAAACGACAGTACAGCTTCAAGCTTCGGCGCCCCTGAGCGGCGCTTCCAAAGTTGCAAGGGGCGCGCACCGAAGGCGCCTCCTTCTCGCAGTCCAAATACTACTAGGCGCTCTGTGTGCTTAAATCGCCAATACTGTTTCAAGCTTCGGCGCCCCTTTCTCACTAACCAAAGGCAGCTATGCGCTCTCCTTGCTTTAAACGCCAATACAGCTTCAAGCTTCGGCGCCCCTGAGCGGCGCTTCCAAAGCTGCAAGGGGCGCGCACCGAAGGCGCCTCTTTCTCGCAGTCCAAAGACGTCCTAGGCGCTCTCTGTGCTTAAATCGCCAATACTGCTTCAAGCTTCGGCGCCCCTTTCTCACTAACCAAAGGCAGCTATGCGCTCTCCTTACTTTAAACGACAGTACAGCTTCAAGCTTCGGCGCCCCTGAGCGGCGCTTCCAAAGTTGCAAGGGGCGCGCACCGAAGGCGCCTCCTTCTCGCAGTCCAAAGACTACTAGGCGCTCTGTGTGCTTAAATCGCCAATACTGTTTCAAGCTTCGGCGCCCCTTTCTCACTAACCAAAGGCAGCTATGCGCTCTCCTTATACTTTAAACACCAATACAGCTTCAAGCTTCGGCGCCCCTGAGCGGCGCTTCCAAAGCTGCAAGGGGCGCGCACCGAAGGCGCCTCCTTCTCACAGTCCAAAGACTACTAGGCTCTCTCTGTGCTTAAATCGCCAATACTGCTTCAAGCTTCGGCGCCCCTTTCTCACTAACCAAAGGCAGCTATGCGCTCTCCTTACTTTAAACGCCAATACAGCTTCAAGCTTCGGCGCCCCTGAGCGGCGCTTCCAAAGCTGCAAGGGGCGCGCACCGAAGGCGCCTCCTTCCTCACAGTCCAAAGACGTCCTAGGCGCTCTCTGTGCTTAAATCGCCAACACTGCTTCAGGCTTCGGCGCCCCTTTCTCACTAACCAAAGACAGCTATGCGCTCTCCTTACTTAAAACGCCAATACAGCTTCAAGCTTTGGCGCCCCTGAGCGGCGCTTCCAAAGCTGCAAGGGGCGCGCACCGAAGGTCACGACCGAAGGCGACTCTTTCTCACAATCCAAAGACTTGCACGACGTATGAGCGCTCACGATCCAGAAAAACGGAACGATAAACTACACGGGGAAAATATTTTTTACAGTTTAATTCTGAGTGTGGGGCGAACTTACAAATCTTGCCGGGGGGGTGGGGCGCATCTAAGTCTATGTACGCTATACGCTTCGAGCATATACATTAGTGAATAAGTGTTTTTTTATAGCAGAAGAGCATGAGCGTGACACAAAACTGTGCTGGTTTTGAAAACGAAGTATTAAAGTCTTTCTTTTTAAAGAAAAGATATTCGTAAATTAATTATTTGCATTTACAAAGTTGTCGACCTGTATGGAATAGAGTGCGTCCGCGTACTCTTAAGAGGCGCAATATATGCAACTTAGTAGTTTTCCTTTTAAATTTAGGGGGAACATTTTGAAATTTGGTCACGAAAACATCTTGGTTTCGAAAACATGTCTAGAGAAATTATTTGTTTTCTTAACCGGTTATCAGCCTGTGTAGAATAGGGGTGGCGCGCGTCCGTATCCCCCTAGGGGCGCAATATCCGCAACTCGTGTGTTTTCCCTTTTTATTTAGGGGGAACGTTTTGAAATGTGGTACAAAATAATGAAAATATTTATAAAAAAAATCCGTCTTCTTCACAGGTTCTTAACTAGTTTGGGGTGGGGCTTTTCCACATCCCCTCAGGGGGGGGGGAGATGTCTGCGAGTTTGTAAATTCTCTCTAAATTTAGGAAGGATATTTCGAAATTTAATTCAAAAGAAAGAAAATATTCGGAAAAGCTATTTGTGTCCGCATAGCGTTAGGGACAGAATATATGCAATTTATAACTTATATTTCCCTTTAAATTTAGGGGGGAAGAATTGGAGTTGGATGCAAAAGAAAGAAAGATATTTGGAAAATGTATTTGACTCACCCACGATTTTCAACCTGTGTGGAAGTGGGGCTTTCTTGCGTCGCCCTAGGGGCGCAATATCAGCGACTCATCATACCCCCCCCCCCTAACGAACCCCTAAACTTTTATTTCATATTGTTTTTACTAAACGGATAAGTAGCTGACTGCTTAAATTTAAACAAAATGTGAATAACAAACCAAAAAGGATTTTCTCACTTTCTTAATTCATTTGAACCGGAAGGGGGGACCCAAAAAATTCCTTGTGGGCGCCGTAATGAGAATGAAAACGGGACGGCTAAAGTCCCGTATTCTGGCTAGAAGCAGCATTTTTAAAACGAAATATTATTTTCAGAAAAAAAATGAAGTAAAACAAAAAATGGGAAATAGAGTGATAGTGAAAAGAGGCAGCGCGAGCACTGCGACCACAGGTCTATTGTACTATAAATAGAGTGATAAGAAAATTGATTGAATTTTAATATTTTCCTGTTCTGAAGTAATGTTAGTGTTCTATACATTTAGAGTAGAAATTATTGTGTCAATCAATTCAACAAAAGTTCGTTGTAAAAATGGTGTGTATTTCCTTGTAAATGATTTTACTTTGCCTTATTATATAAAAAGCCCTCCTTAATTTTTCAATTATGTAAGAAATATATCGTCGACATCATGCTAAACTAACGAATGTGAAAAATCGCATATTTCAATTTCAAATTTCACAAATAATTAAAATTAAAATGATACCTTCAAATGATAGATTTACACTTTAAGATGATCTATAAAAGTTTAAAATTGAAATAACAAACACGTCCGGTGGGAATAGGTTATATGTAGTGTTTTGGCTCTTCTGAAAAGTGCAATTTTCACATTCGCTAGTTTAGCATGGTGGCGACGATATGTGTTCAGCTACTATTAGTCACTAGATTTTTTGAATCAATCAATTTCAATCTTTTGAAATTTGCTTTGCTTCGCTTTTATACCAAAAGATGTAAATAAATGTTATTCCATTTAGCAAACAAATACGCGTTTTAAAATCATTAAAGATACATAATTTTTACAATAAGCGACAGAAATATAAATTACAGTGAGCTTTTTATGGAAACCTAAAGACCATCAAAAGTTAGAAAGAATTATTGCAGCAGTAAAATCAAGTAGCAAATATGATTTTTGAAAAAAGGAATTTTCCGACATTATTATAAGAATAATTATCATGTTATAATATTGACAAAACTGTACAGTTTTCCCCAAAAAATATTGAATATTGATTTTTTTATTTGTTTTAGGCTAACTTCTTATGGTGAATTCAAGTAGCAAGGTTTAATACTATGCCTACTCAATTGTAATCAAAATTTTTGTTAATGACTCATTAAAATAATTTTGTATTCAAATTTCTCCGTTGGTACGTCCAGCTTTTTGAAAAAGTACATACTAAACATTAGTCATCAGTAGAAGCGACTATTATATTTTTCACTTCAAGACAGGCCCGTCATTTGTGACATCAGGACAGGTGGTCAATGGCCTCCCCTCTGGTTTCGAGAAATTTATGTTTTTACATATAAGTGGGTTTTTTTTTTTTTTTTTTTTTGTATAATTTACATTGAAATTTGAAAAAATTTACCTTTTGCCACTCACCCCCCTTGGCAAAATTTGAAATGATGAACCTGAGTCGGGAAAAAGGGGGTTAATAACAGGAAAATACGAATTTTCCCATTAATTAGTTAAACCTTTTCCCACTAATATTCATGACGAAAAATAACTATGCAATATTAAAAAATGAAGTTTTTATTCATACGATCATTGTGTGTTTTTTCTTAATTTAATTTGTGAGAAACGTTTAATATTAAATTCAAGGTTGTTAAAATTCAAGTTTTAGACAATCTCTCGATCCCCCCCCCCCCCTCAAGAGCCTGTCGCGTATTTACAGTTCTCAATTCTGGCAACCCTGGTTATGACAAGCAGAAATTGCTGTGTACGAACGAAAGACTTGTTCGTTGACATAATTTTTTTTTCTGGCGTAACGAAGTTGTTCCTTCTTTCATCAGAAAGGTAAGAGATGATAACACTTAGCGTTTTAATTTCCAATTTAATTCAAATGCGCATGTTTTTCGTTTCAAAATAGATGTGAATATTCTATAAATATATGTGAAATTTCTCAGACGAATTGTATAACCTACACCTCCGTTGTCGGTTAAACAATGATTTATAGCAACGATCTTAATCTTGCTAATACAGTTTAAAAATTAGGATGATTTATGTTGACAAATGTTACCGTCGTTTAAAACAGAATCAAGTCCTATACTCATGATAGAGTGCATATGGGAGAGATATTTTAATATCATTTCAAGATTTGCTCTAAAATTAAAAATAAGATGTTCTGAAATAATTTTTATACCTTCTACTTTGAACAAAATATATATATATATATATATATTTTTTTTTTGTTGCATTTTAGAAAACACCTCGGAACCGCTTAAAAGAAAAGAAAGTTGGACGGCCGGTTCCAACAAATATTATTCGATCTGGATCTTATTTCCATTAGACTTTATATTCGCGGATCTTCTGTGCTTTGGATCTTCTCGCCGTTAGATCTTTTGGGTGTGGATCTTCTGTCCGTGGACCTTTTGGTTTTGAACCTTGTAGCCGACATTTATTTGATTAAGTGGGGAAATTTTTACTTTTACAAGCTACGTTAACATTTGTCATTGGTTAAAAGTTTTTAAAATAAGCTAAGTAAAATAAGTGTTAAAATTCGAAAAATGTAATTTTCAGCTTGAGTTATTAAATCTTAGCACCTTTTTTTAAAAAAAATTTTTTTGAAAAGATCCATAATAGTGGATTGCTTGCTCAAGGTCTTTTGGAACATGTTTTCGCTTGGAGTAGAAAATATCAGAAAAGAAAAAAAGATGTTTAGACTTTCAACTTCCATTTCCTTCCCATCACTATGGGAGGTCTTGCCACTTATCCTAATGACCCATTGTAGAAAAAACGAAGACGGGACACAGGCCTTAGGGATAGCCACTTCCTTTCACCAGGAGGACGCACCAGGACTAGGCTCACACTGCACATTGCAACGTAGATCCTTATGAGCAATTGAATCACATCTGTTTTTTGTTCATCAGCAATACTGATAATTGCCCTGCTCCAGCTGCTAACGATGTTGTACAATGAAAAAGTGCTTCTTTCTCCAAGGGTCCAAGGCCCTTTCTCAGAATGCACATTTGATTGATTTTTATTGCTCCGTCTACTGTGCCGGCAGATAAGACAATTTTATTGAACTTCTTGCTTGGAGCCCTTCCGCATCTGACATCCAAGGCCATCGGGGGAACCATGACCTTGCTGGAAATCAATGCTTTTTTACAACCGTTTAAAGTGGACAAGGCATAGAGTATCAAGGGGTGAGCGCTGGGGGTAATTGTCAGGATGGTAATTAAGCTCCGGTGCCGTGTTCAGTGTGCATAGAAAATGTTTCATTTTAGCTCTCTTTAGACAGGACGAGGATTGAGGGCATTAGCTTTCCTAAAATTTTCCGCAAATGCGTTTCTGAGGATTGTATTTAAACTTTTTCTTCGGCAATTGTTTGGATGCATTTCAAAATGTAAGTACAATAATGATAAATACATATATATACCGTATTTTTCGCCGTATAAGACTATATCTTATGCGGTATATACGGTCTTATACGGAAAAATTTAAGATTAATCAAAATTGGGGGATTTAATTTAAAATTGGGTGCGTCTTATACGGCGAAAAATACGGTATATATAAATATATTGATTTACTGCAATTATTTATTGTAATTATTTAATTCGTACTATCTTGTTAACAGAATGCTATGTTAAGATTTGCTGTCTATCTTTTTTTTTTTTTTTTTTTTGTAAAAACGGTAAAGTCACTAATCCTTCACAAAAAATACTATATTAAATAAATAAATAAACAAATAAAAATGATAATTATAATATTTTTATGATTCCATTTATGAGTATCAAAAAAAAAAATATTTTGTTTGGTTTAAAAATTTAAAATTTCAAATTAATAAAAAGTTCCGCAACAGGCACATGCCACAAAAAATTTTCATTTCAAATTTAAAAAACAGTTAGATCTCCTGCGGATGAGGTCTAAAGTTATACAAAAAAACTCTTTCTCTCTCACAATATATTTTTTCTTTTGAAGTGTTTTTTTTTTCCTCCCAAGTTGACTGAGGTAAAAACGAAATTGTTTTTTTTTTTGAAACATTTGTTTTTTTGCTTCTATGCAATCCTGCAAATTTTTCAAAAGCAAAGATCTTTTGAAGTTAAATCTTTTATTGCGAACAAATTATTTACTGTCACTACACATCTGACGTTATTACTGCTAAATCTTATTTAGAAGGACCTCCCGTCCCGAATCCAAACATAACCGTTCACCCCACGTTTTGGAAATAAACCCTTTTTTTTTCACTATTCCACAATTTCACAGGTATTGTTTTTATTTAGAGGAGAACGGAGTATATATTAACCCCCGTAACATTTTTCTGAAGAGCTAGAAATGTGAAAAGTTCAAAAAGATTTTAAAAAAAAAAAAATTAGCAAGTCAGGAGACTCTTGGAGGATGCTTTAACTAAAATAGTCTCAAAATTATCGGAAACTTTTTTTTATCTGTGTTTTTTTGTCTTGATTTTTTTTCACTTTTTTTTTTTTTGCAAAACAAAGAGTCGGTTTCACTCGTAAAAGGCCCGTATCCGAAAAAATGTCAACGTAGTAAACTATTTAAAACAATAATAATAATGAAAATCTTGGAAACGTCACGCGTTGCATACAAATCGCATCGCAAGCCCCACCCCCCCAAATAGGTAAAAGTGGGAGTTGATGGGGGGAAATCGGTTATTATATTTGGATTCAGCAATTCATTTTACATAAGAACCAGCAGGAACGGTGTCAAAAGTAGTTTTCATGTCGCGCAGTGTAATTAATTTGTTCATAATGAAAAAGGTCAACTTAAAATAATCCGTACTTTTGAATACTGTGCGAGAAGTTGAAATACTGCATACGTGCAAAAAAAATTTTTGTATTCAACTTCATTTTTGTGTCAGTCAACTTGATTTTTTTTCTTTTCTTTTTTTTTTTTTTTTTAATTTCCCTAAATAAGGGAGGAAAAAAAGACTAAAACATTAAAGACCATATTTGGTAATGTTACGAGTAATAGAGGTTGGAATGCACCCCCCACCCTGTTCATTTTTCGAAATTGAAACTTTAAAAATGCTGTTGATACCTGATTCAGAGGGGGTTTACGGCTCTTCCCCGGAATTGTTCGAAATAGTAGCTCTAAAAACCAAAGGCGGATTCAACTTCTGGTTAAGGAGGGGGTCATTTTCGGAAGGGGGGGGGGGTCAAAATATAATTTTTGTGCGAAAATGGGGGTATTTGGTAATTTTTTCGTAATATTAGTTACAAAAATGCAGTTTTATGCTATATTTGATCGTTTATTGGGGGGGGGGGGACCTCCCCCTTGGATCCGCGCCTACTAAGAACGCTGTTTTAGAAGAGCTTTGGTGATGTTAGTAGAGAAAAAAATCGTGGTTCACGTTCGAAAATTTTTGGAATTTGTAGTCTTAAAACCTTAGGCGATCTTTGTTAGTAGACAAGGAGAAACGAATTTCGATGGAAATCCTGAATTTTGATGAAATTATAAATAACTTAGCAAGGAAAAGTATACTGTGGAAATCTCTCCTTATTGTTAAATGTGCTGAACCTTTTATCCGCCTCCAATATCTAAAAATCATTAATATTGTAAATAACCGTAGTATTTTTTCACATATTAAGCTGCTTTTTAACTATATTTCTGCTGTAACGAATTTATCATTGATCGTTTTCTCTACATTATTATTCATTACATTTTTACTTTAACATAACCATTAACCACTATACAAATTAGTAACACGTGTTTCTCCTTATTTACCCAATACGATTTGCTTATAGAGGTAATTAGCAGAAAGAAGTTCATCTTTTTTTCATTTTTTGGTAATTTCAGTTGTTATTTCATGTTTATATGTTAGTATCAGGGAAATGATGAAACATACACTGAAGTGACAAAAGTCATGGGATAGCAATATGCAAATTTTCAGATGGCAGTAGCATCGCATAGAACAGGTATAAATACGCAGTGCTTTTACAGAGCTTTCATTTCTGTTCAAGTTATTCATGTGAAGAGGTTTTAACGTGATGATGACCGCACGACGTGAATTAACAGACTTTGAACGCGGAATGTTAGTTGGAGCTAGACGCATGGGTCATGCCATTTCGGAAATCGTTAGAGAATTCAACATTCCCAGATCCACTGTGTCAAGAGTGTGCCGAGAGTATGAAATTTCAGGCATAACATCCCACCATGGACAGCGCAGTGGTCGACCGCCTGCACTTAAAGATCGAGACCGGCGACGTCTGCAAAGAGTCGTAAATTCTAACAGACAAGCAACACTGCGTCAAATCACCGTAGAAATCAATGTGGGACGTACAATGGACGTGTCTGCTAGAACTGTGCGGAGAAATTTGGATTTCTTGGGCTATTCCAGCAGAAGACCGACTCGAGTGCCTTTACTGACAGAACGACATCGCTTGCAGCGACTCTCGTGGGCACGTGAGCATATCGGTTGGTCCCTAGATGAATGGAAAACCGTGGCCTGGTCCGATGAGTCACGATTTCAGCTGGTAAGAGCCGATGGTAGGGTTCGAGTGTGGCGCAGACCCCACGAAGCCATGGACCCAAACTGTCAGCAAGGCACTGTTCAAGCTGGTGGTGGCTCCGTAATGGTGTGGGCTGTTTTTTCATGGCATGGACTTGGTCCTCTAGTGCGACTGGACCGAACATTGACTGGAAATGCTTATGTGCAGCTACTTGGAGATCACTTGCAGCCATTCATGGACTTCATGTACCCAAACAACGATGGGATTTTTATGGATGACAATGCGCCATGTCACCGGGCCACAACTGTTCGCAATTGGTTTGAAGAAAATTCTGGACAATTCCAACGAATGATTTGGCCACCTAGATCGCCCGACATGAATCCCATTGAGCATTTATGGGACACCATCGAGAGGTCTGTTCGTGCCCAAAATCCTGCCCCATCAACGCTTTCACAATTATGGACGTCTATCGAGACAGCATGGCTCAATATTCCTGCAGAAGACTTCCAACGACTTGTTGAGTCCATGCCACGTCGAGTTGTTGCACTTCGCCGGGCAAAAGGAGGGCCGACACGATATTAAGAGGTATCCCATGACTTTTGTCACTTCAGTGTATAATTAAACATATAATTAACATATAAGCTTTGTTTATATGTTAGTATCACCGATTTTTAATGTGTGACTGTATGCCGATGTGAATAACGTTAAACAGCAATTATTTCTATCAGAGATATTAACACGGTTATTATGAGATAACTGGAATATTTTTGAGCAAGAGAAATAAAATATATTTGAGTTTCCTTTTTCATTCCATGTCATTAAGTGTCAAAATTGGATTTTCCACTTTAAGCTAAATCCTCATTATCTTTTCCATAAATTGCTTAAAGTCTGGACTTATATTTTTTCAATAGTAGACACATTGCTCGCCGATAACAATACTGATCATTCTTAGGTCAAAGCTTGATTTTTTGTCGAATAATGTTTGCTTAAGATGTGCCACGATTTCCAGTGATCTACAAGATGAGTAGTAGCGGATTTACAGGCTTGCGGGCTCGTTGCAATGCGTTTTTGAGGGCCTCTTTGTCTTTCTCAGGACTATTTAAAACATTTATCTTATGCATTTTTTATTCCTCTTTGGAGCCTCTACGATCATTGGGGCTCCAAGCTCTTGCGACATCTGTGACATGGTAAATGCGTTATTGAAGATGACTCGGAGTGTAAGTTCCAAAATTTTAAGCAGTTTTACTTAACTCTTTTCAATATTAAATCAGAGTTTACTATTAACTTAGAAGGAGGGATAAGGGGATGCATAGGCTCTCCTTTGTAAAAGATTAGCGATCAATGATTAAAAAAAAAAAAAGACAATGAAGAACTACGAAAAGTAAACATCTTGAATAGGTGCTGAATACTTGCTAATAACGAACTTAATACTTTCTTATATTCAATTATTTTTAATGAACGTTATAAAAATTAAGTTTCGCTTTCGAAATTCATTTTCGGAAAAAATATGTTGACTTGATCACATGTCGAGAAGTAAAATTTCGAGAAAACTAGTGAACGAGTTGATTTATCAATCTTTCAACGCTCACAGTAAAACAATTAGTTGGTTTTATACATGATACTAGTAAGTTAGCAATTTGTATTAATGTCGTTTGATAAAATGTAGAAACAATGCTTTACAAGTCCCTGATCAATTTTATTATTCGAGGAAAGCAAAAATTATTTCAGTTAAAGAAATATTTTTTAACCATGCTATTTATTAAAAAAATCTATTAAAAAAAGATTAGTTTAATATTTAAATTCATTTTAGATTATTTATTTTTAATAATTAGATGATTAGTCCATGCAATTAATTATTCTGTTTAGTGTATAAATTGACATATTTTAACTATTAATTATGCTTCTTGAAAATAATTAATTAATTAATCAATTAATAATGAATGAAATTTTAATAAATATAATTGGAGAGGCGCCGGTTTTCTCTGGATGCCCGCACCGAATTTCATTCCCAGTCCGACCCTGCTTTGCATGCTCACCGAAAGAGATGTAATTAAAAAACAGAGCAGATTTGAAATGAAATGAGTCGTCTGGCCATGCTGCAGAAAACGCAGGGAAGATGTTACTTTGTGATCATGTATTGTGGATATTGGAAAGCGAAACGCAATGATTTGGTGTTTTTATTCTCGGGAAATTGCGTAACATGAAGTTAATATTATTTTGGTACGCATTGTGTGATTTATTTCAAGAAAATCACAATGATCAGTAGGTTAATTTGTTGTTTAGCAGATACATTTTAAACAAAAAACTACGTACCCGCATGAAAGGGGTAAAAATGATGATAAATACAATGGAACTCGTTAATGCAATATCCATGATTCCAAGAAAAACTATTCTAATAAGTGATATATTCCGTTATCCAGGATAAAGATAATGCATTGCAACAGTTTGGTACGTTGAAATTGCATTATATGAAGCGAGACATTATAATAGGCGGGCTCGACTGTATTTGAGCAACATGAATTTTTATCTCTAAATTTTGTTACATTTATAAATTAACCAAAAAAAAAAGATAAGAGTTTTTATTAACTGAGTATTTCCAGCAGCACTAAGCTTATCTTGCGATACATTAAATGTACGAAGAAACCAAAGCAGAGTAACACAGCGACTCTTTATATTAGTAATGATTGCAGAATTACATAATGAGGGCAAAGTCATCCTATCAATGAAACACAATATAAATCAAAAATCTTAAAAAATGAAACAGATTAACTTAAGAAAATTTAGAATTTGTGTGAAAGAGTTTCATGAAACATTGATCAACAGGAATGTGATATTTTCTCCAAATGGCTATAACGTATAGGTAAATAAGTAAATGACTGAATAAACACGAAATTAATTTTCATTTCGGTTAAATATGACCCGTAATTTTACTTACTCATATTTTTGATTTGTCTTACTTATACTTCCGTTATTTCACGTTCTAAAGCCAATTAATACTCGAAACACACAGTTGTAATGAAAAATCAGACTGCATTCCTTCTGAAACAAATGTCAGTCAACAATGATTTTGACGAATGAAAAGGAAGAATTTTACTCTTCGCGTGGGTTATATCAAAACATATCACGAAAAGAGAGGGTAAACTATCAAGACAACGTATCAGAGGCAGAAAATTTATAATTTGTCAGTGTCAAAACACTAAGTTTATGAAAGAAATCCTCAGTGATTTTTTTCCACCAAAATGCGTTAAGAGGTCAAAGACGTGCGTTACCACAATCACACCTCTGGATTTCCGCCGCATGCATCTTTGTCAGCATCCATCATAAATTTATCCACGGTTACTACCCATAAGGCCGAGATGGCAATCCCGAAAATCTTTTGTTTTGCAGCGAGTCATCGATTACTTGTCTTCAACTGGACGTTTGTCTGATTGGTTGCATCATCAGAAATGCACCTCCACTCTTTTCCTGGTGATACTAATTTCTTTAACCTTTTCAAGGCGGTAAAAAGAATTTCACATAAGTAAAGGTTGAGATGCAGCAATAGCAAAAACTAAACAGTTGTTTTTACGGTATAATACTTTAAACAGGGGTTCAGTTTAAAACTGTAAAGTGCACTGTATTAAACTGTAAAATAACAAATTTTACAGTTTATTACGGTTAAATTAGCAATTTTAGTTTATTACTGCAAAATTACCTGTATTATACTGTAAAAACAACATTATAATACTGACATCAGAGGTTCCAGTATAAAACTGTAAAATGCACAGATTTAAACTGTAAAATTAGCAATTTTACAGTTTATTACTATGAAGTTAGCTGTATTATACAGTAAAAACAACATTTCATTGTTTTTCCTCCGTTACAGACATAACAGTAACGATCAAACTTCAAGCACACATAATTACAATTTGCTTCAATAAAAATTTACATTTTTTTCCCTTGTGAGTAAATTGATGTTACTTATGCTATCTTAAATTTTGTTGCTGATTCGAGGATTGTAAAAGATACAAATTACACTGGTCAACACTGTTTTTGGTGCTAAGGTTTTTGAATTGATTTCATATGAATTTGATGTCCTGAATTTAAACATCGCATTAGTTTCTGCTCAGCAGATCGAGATTTTCAGATATAACATTTTAGCGAACCTGACATTACACAAGTTTAAATGAAATACATGGATCGAACAAACAAACTAAACACGTAATTTTTATTACATTATACAGTTAAACCTACAGATCGTATAGTAATGTTTACTAGGCGGAGTTAAAATTCATCGAAGTAATTTTTGGGTTGTCTCCAAACCACTGCTACGCCGAATTTAGACTTCTTTTTTCCGGTTGTCCACTGGCATCAAGAACTCCAATTTATAAGATTTTCAGTAAACAAAAATTAAGAGGTAAAATTACCAGGACCGTTCTTTGAAAAAAAAATTTCATTTCAAAAACCCTCACCGGAATTTTTTTTCGGCCACTTACTTTTTGATTACATCTATACTGCCTTGCACAAAAGTCGCATCTGCACTTTTTAAGAAAATTGAGTTATCGCCAACAGGTAGCTCTTTGTGATGTACTTTATCTAAATACAATATAATATGGTCATCTGAGAACGTGAACTGTTTTTTTTTTTTTTTTGTTTAATTCTGAAAAAGTATCATCTGAATCAAATACGTGGTGGCGTATAACTTCAAAGAGTTTTTTTTTCTCAGTTTGAGCTCGATTGCAGATTCCACTTTTGCGCTAAACACGGCAGTATACCTTTATAACACTCCCAAAATTAAAACAAATTTAAAACCCTCGCTCCATTTCCAGAAAACTCGGAAAACACAAAAATCAATCGGCGCTAGCTTAAGCACCGCTGCCGAATGGCAAGAACAACAAACGAATAATAAATACATTCAGCAGTTATGAGACTATTATTTAGCCCAACAACCAAACTGCTGCCGAATACAGTAAAGCAGAGCTCATTACGGGATCGTCGATGCTGTTGCAACTGTTACCTTGCAGCAGCACCTGTCTCCGGATTCGTGAATAATGAATATGTAATAAACAAAGGAACAGGAGGCGAAACAACCAGTCGATATGAATGGGCATTCGTGCATGGTACGTATGAATTATCGGTTAGGCGATCGATCCCTCTATATAGCCATCGAATTGCATGAAGGTGGAAATAAAAATTACTTAACTATGCAGACCTGAAGTTTTCGGGTGAATTTTACATCTGAATGGAAATAACATTCCATGTATATTTGCTGCTATCTACCAATTGGTTTAGTATTTTTGAGAACAGTAAAATTTGCACAAATTCATAATTAATTGATTTTTTAGGAATATAATCCTACATTTTATCAATAAAATTTAGATTCGAATGGACAGTTTTGGTCCGGAAAAATACGTGACTTGTACACTTATTTTACTTACAAAATACCGTAAATCAGGGTTACTTGGACCCAGAAGAGGGCTATTTGAGCCCACAGTAAAATGATAAAATCTGGGTTTGGTACTAGCGTTAGAGACTGCAGAGGGCTTCTACCTAGTGGAGAAACGAGGAACTACGTGCAAGTCTTCAACTAGTAGGTACCAAACCTAGATTTTATCATTTTATTGTAGTGGGTTCAAGTAACCCCCTAGGGTCCAAGTAACCCTGATTTACGGTACTATTTATTTTCCTTTTTTTTAGATTTCCCTTTCTACATGTATCGACCCTTATTTAATTAAATATTATTTTTTAAATTTATTTACATACATGCTTAACTTTATATACAATATGCTCTTTTTAAATGAAAGCCAGTTAACTTACTAATTTTCAGAATGTACAGAGGCAGATTTAAACTGCCGCTAATGTTTCAATGAGACCCTATGCTTTAGTAGAAGTTACAAAAATGCATATGATAAATGTTTAACACAGTACCGTAATAGACAAAGGATGTCACAAAAGTGAAGTAGCGCATTCAAATAAGAAAAAAAATTGAAAAGTTTTACCATTTGCAATTTATTTTGAAACACTACGGCATACAATATGATTTCATTTCAGTAATTTATGAATTACCAAAATGAATACACCTCCCTTGGAATTAACGATTTCAGAAAAAAAAAATGGGTGAGGGGATATTCAGAATTATTTTACCGTATAAACAACCTTTGCAATGTAACAAAAAGCAATTATTCTTTTCAAAAACCTGATTTTATATAATTCAGTTCTTTACACACAAGTACACAGATAAAAACATATTTAGTAAATATTTTAGTGATAAAAATGCAGATAAGGGCATTTAAACGTATGGATCATTCCTAAAAAGTAAATATTGTTTATTAAACAATCGTAAAACTACAAATTCTACACTAAAAAAGTGAAATAACACAGCATAAAATTAATATTAATTTAAAAATTTATAAAACAATTCAATCTTCAGATTAAGCTTTAAAAAACAATAGAACGCATAAACTTAAAATTTAAGAAAACTCGCAGCCCAGTTATTCGACAAAATTTCTAATAAAAAAATGTTATTTTACTGCATGATATGAAAATACTGCAGTAATTAATTAACAGATTTCTCTGAATAAATATTTTTGACTTTGAATAGCGTTTTTTAATAAAGCAGTGTAAGATTTTCTAAAAACAAAAGAAAACAAACTCTTCAACAAGCTTTGGTTTAAATAAACAATACAAAGATCGGTTGGATTAAGAGCGAAAATTTTTCATTAGTTTGTCGTATTCTATTAATGATAACATATTAAGTCTTTCAGCCTGAAAAAGAACCTTTCTTTAAATTGTAAAGAATGGCGAAAGATCAGTTCAAAAGATTTTTAACGTACATAAATCTTGGGTTTAAAATATTTTTTAAGGTTTATTCACTGATTGAAAAGGAAAAAAATGTTTAATTAATTGTGGTTAATTTTTGCATTGTTTCGCTGCATAGAGCTTATTCAAAATCATTTGCGTAAATTTGTGTGCGGGAATTTTCTTTATTCTTATTTTTCGACGCAATGATAAAACCCAAGAACTTTGTAGGTTTTCTTTTCTTTTTTTTTTTTTGTCTCTTCTTCTATAAATATTAGAATTTTTTATATATTTCATGATCGAAAACACTTTTTTACTAGTTCTTTTCAATCGAGGTTCAGAATAATTTATATAAAACAATCGTTAATCTATGTTTAGGAGTTCAGTGGTTTTGTCAATTTTTCGTGCATAGTTAAACAAAAAAGGTGGTGGAGAGGGGGGGGGCATTTGATATGAACTTTATAAAATAGAAATAAGGAATAAAAATAAAATTAACATAAAATTGATTTTGTATGGAATAAAGAAAAAATCAAAATATGTTCCGAACTCTTCTATTAATACGCTTTTATTAGTTTCACATGTGGGTTTGTTTGTACGTATGTATGAAACTCTAAATAAAAGATAAAATTCACGTTCTTTACAAATATCCAAGTAATATATTTAATAATATTATTAATACTAAAGGCTAAACTATATTACATGTTGATGTATCTAACTCTGAATAAAAGATAAAATTTACATTCTTTGCAAATATAAAAGTAATATATTTAATCTATTATTATTACTAAAGGCTAAACTATATTACGAGTTGTTGCTCTTATGTGTTACAGGCAAAAAACTAAGCGGATATTCAATAGTTTTGAAACTTATTTCTAGTTTGATTTACTCTAAAAACTTTTTTTTTTTTTTAGTTTTTTTTAAACTATAGGATTATTTCACTTTTAAAACATTTTATAAATAATTGTCACACTGAAAATTACGCTATTCTCTCGTAAATTTGACCAAAACGCAAGAAAAGTGAAAGAACAAACACTGTTCCCCGAAGGCAGAATGAAAGAGAGTGGGGAGGGGGGGGGAGTCTAAAGGGCACAATTTTTCGTCATTGTTTTCTGCACCCTTCTCACACCCTTTTACGCCCCATTACATGCACCACAAGTCATGCTACGCAGTTAGCGGCCAACCGCAATGACGTGTCACAGTGTAATAACAGAAAGCTCCTCTTAAGAAGAAACATTCCATTTAAAAAAAAAACTGCCCTGCGTGCCAATACGGAAGAGAAATTTAAAAATTATGCACCGTCTACACCCACCCGATTCTTGTAGCGAATTAATCTAGACGCAAATGACCGGCTAGAGAGTTTAAGACGACCATTAGCGGGCAAATCTTCATGATGGTCAACTTTTCCGGCAACGAAACTCGTGCAGAAACGAGTCGCGTGCAGCGGCCTCGTTTGTTATGCACCGACGTGACAATCGGCGGCGTTTTGTTCTCGGTGGGGTCCACGGGGATGGATGGAAGAAATGGTGTGTTCGGCCGTTTCCTTCTACATATTGATGAACATCCATCTCGGGAACGTGGAAACCGATTTCGTTCGTTCGGAACAGGAAGCTAGGTCCATTCGATTCACTCGTTCATTTGTCCTCGAACATGGTAACGATTTTTTAAATTAATTGCACCCAAACCGAGCGTCATCAATTTTCTATCAATTACGAAACAATTGGTTACAAATATTGAAAAGAACAATGTCTTGATGTTTAGAAAAATCACTTACTATTTTAGTTGAAGTAATAGGCAGTTAATTGAGATAAACACTTTGCTTTTGTCAGTCAATACATTGAATTTTATTGCTTTTTACAGAGTGAAAGATATTATGAACTAAAAGACTTTTTTTATTAAGCAGAGCAATATAACAGCACCAAAACAACAAAAGAAAAGCAAAAAAACACTCATTATAAAAATTAAAACTTATTTTTTTCGCATAGATATATTATTCATCTCGACAGCAAAGAAATCTATAGTATAAACACTGGGCAATAAGAAAATTTATTAAAATTACACGCGAGAGATCTTTGCAATGAATTTAAAAAATTAAATGTGCCAAAACAGAAGACACATAAAAAATTAAGACCTTAATATTAATATATACATAAAATATTAACTTCGTCAAAAAAGAAATCTATGACACAAACCCTGGAAAATTAGTAAAAATTACTGAGTTAATATGCAAGAAATCTTCATAAAGAATTTCAAAAATTAAATGTGTTAAGACAGAAGACACTCATTACAAAAATTAAAAGTTTGATATTAAAATGTATATAATATATTAACATAGTTAGGAAAGAAATCTATGACATAAACACTGAAAATAAGAGCATTTACTGAGATAGCAGGCAGGAGATCTTCGCAATGAGTTTCAAAAATTAAAAGTGTTAAAACAGAAGGCACTCACTATAAAAATTAAAACTTTAAAATTAAAGCACATATAAAATATTAACCTCGTCAGAAAAGAAATCTACAGTCATGTAAAGTAAATGTCACTGCTTACTGGTTAAAGTGACTTGATGCAGAGATATAAAATTCTACAGTAAATGCCGCAGAAACTTTTCCCTTTCAAAGAAATTTCTCACTTAGAGAGGGAAAATATTTCCCCAGAAGCATAAGTTTCGAGTAGCTGCTTTGCATTTCGCAAATGAGCAAAGTTGTTACTGAAGTTTGTTTATTTTTTAGTCCTCCGCTTCTATCAAGTTTCTTTCTGAAACGAGATTTCAAAGGAAATTCGGTTAAAGTAACTTCTCAAATCTGATAAATGATGCAGAGCTAACAGCCTTCTGCTTAAATTTGCTTAAGGTAGGAGCATCGTGTTATGTACCTTACTCAAACATTTACGAATGCAAGGGAAGGAAGAAAAGGCCATGAGTTTTTCAGATTTATTAGTTGAGAGGCACTGAAGAGATGAGAAAAACAATATAAACAAAAGTATACTTTTTTATTTTTGGATAAACGTAGGAGCTTCTTGCTTTCTCAAAGTCACCGGCATATTGAAAAATACATGTTTTAAGTTTAACCAAATCACGGCTACAGATCAATTCAAAATTCCATTTCCATTCGTATATTTATTCTACAAATATAGATGTGTATTATTGATATGATCACTATAAGTGCTGCAAGGATTATACTTATTAGGATACTATTGAAGATAAAGTTGTTAAATTGATATGCTTCCCAAGATACTAACTAAAACGACCGACTTGGTTTTACCTGAGATCTCACTACTTTTAACGGTGGAAGCGAGACTTGCATTTTTGTACATTTTATGTTTTTGATGGGATAGATATATATCGAATAATTCATGCTTCACTTTCTTCTATACTATGTTTCGAATTCCAGTTTTTTCACTCGCTGATTTCATTTCCTTCTTCCCGCTTCCTGAAATAAATGTTAAGCTATGTTTTTCTCAAAACAGCAATTCTTAATACAGTGAACTCTCACTTATGCGCCTGCCCTAGGGACTAACAGAAAAAGGCGCATAAGTGAGAGAGACGTATAAGTGAACAAGCCTATTTAAATGACTAAAACTCAACATAGGTTCTAATGAGAGAGTGAATAAGAATGTTTCTATAGAAAAGGGACATATTACTACAGTTTGGCAATCACTAACGTAACTATAATGATTGAGAGAAAACAAAAGTTGTAGCATACCTAATTACAAACTGTTCCCTTTAAAACGATGCATAATAGATAATTGTCCCTCTCCGAACTCTAGTTCATGCGGAAAAAATGACTTCCGTGTGCAATAAAGGCGAAAGATTAAAGAGGAAAGTAAAGAACAAAGGTTATTTTTTAAAGAAAATGAATAAATTTCCATACTTTTGAGGGAAAATTCGGCGCATAAGTGAAATATTTATCTTTAGAGCGACGCATAAACGAACTATACTATCATTATTTTGCTATGGAATGTGATGGGACCATTTAAAATCGTCGTATAAGTGAAAAAGGCGCATAAATGAGGCGGCGTATAAGTGAGAGTTCACTGTATATCTCAGTCTTGAACTAGGGCACCTTAATATTTTTAATTAACTTATTTCTAACTTCGGTATATTAATAAGCATTTTAATCTTTCTGGTTATACAGTAAAACTACTGTCTAAATACAGTACAAAATTTAAAAAAAAAAAGAAACATTTCATCTCCCTTCTGACCCATTGAAATGTTCAAAAAATAAACAAACAAGTAAAATAGTAATTACAGAAGAAAAAAAATGGAAATCTATATCTATTTTATCTTACTATTGCATTGTAAGATAAATAATCTGTAGCATGAAGTATTTTCTTGAAACTTGAAGATAAACAGCAGTATGTATCAGGGTTACCAAAAAAAGTGTTGTATTAAAAACAAAAATTACGCTCTTTACGAATTTTATACTGACTTTGAAATGAAACAAATTTGCAATAAATGGGGTCCTTCTTCCTTCTTTCTTCCCTTTTCTTTTTTTTTTATTTTTTGTGCTACTCCAACTCCATATGCATTGAAGAAATGATTTTTCAAGAAAGTTTAACTCAAAGCCGTTATTACTATAACCGCGTTATCATTGCCGTTAACTCTTATTTTACTCTTCTTCCTCTTATTATTTTGGTGTTTTAACCTTCCTTTACTACGGAAAACGAATCCGTTACTCAATACCAATAACCTCAAAAGAACAATAATTTCTGATTTGCATCAAACATTTTTGCTTCTGATTATCAATTATAATACAATCAAAACTTAAAAAATCAATTTACTGACACCAAAAATTAGATTTAACACCGACATCTACAATAAAGAGTCACGAAAAATAATACCTCTAGACTAGACACATAGGCAAACAAAATCGACTGAAAACATTTCCCAAAAAACGTTCGATTTCCTGCTAGTGTTTTATGCATTACATCGATCCGCCAACACGTGGGGGAGAGAGAAAAAATAACTGATCCGCAAATATGAAACCACCAGCTCAGACAGTGGCCAACTTGAAGTATAAACAACAACTTTTGCAAATAAAAAATGGAGCGGGGGTTTCACTGGCTAAGCTCAAAAGGTACTTCTAGAATTCATGTACTAAGAAAAAAAAAGAGTATATCTTAGGGGTAAGTTGGGGAATAACTGATGTGTCTTGAGCAAGTCTGGGAGCTCCGTAATACCAGTACTCTGTAAACAGTAAACTCGGTTTCTTTTTTTCGGGACCGTACCGAATGTTATACGTTCTGGGTTTTAAAGCTACACATTTTATAGATATCGTATATGTTTCAACAGAGTTATTTTAAGCTTATGTTAAAACATAAGCTTTTTATTTTCTTTTTCCACCATGTTGTAATACGCCGTAAAAGAGTATGTGAAAGGTTTTTTTTATTATTATTATTATTTGTTTATAAAGCAGATTTAAGCCGCAAGTACTGCTGCCACCAGGAGAATAAAACTGTGTCCAGTTCCGCAACCAAATGTCACACACAAGTATTAAATATTTAGAACATGTATTTTACATTATAAGATTGTATTCAAAATAGTTTAGGCATTATGCATATAAACTATTAAGATTTATGTAAAACCTAATTTTACATTTTCTTAATGCATTGTATGAAAGGTTGATGATACACCGATTTTGTAAAAATTAGACAAACTTGAAAAGTTAAGTTTACTATCATATATAGACAAACAAAAGAGTAAATACACTTTCACGTGTGAAAAGGTATTATAATATGTTTTTGGAGTATAAATTGCAGAAAATATTGAGTTGATTGACTTGAATTAACTTGATTTTAGCTTCTAAATATGAAAATGTTGTGTGCCCTATATTTAAATTATTTTAAAATAATTTTTAAAAAAAGTGCCATTAAAATGAATTTTTAAAACACCAACGTAACTATAGACCGTAAACTTGATTTTTTCTACACAACGATGTGCAACAAGCAAAAACTTACTCGAAAAATCAGTTTAAAAATTAAAATTAAAGTTCAAGACATTTCTAAACTAGAATTCAAGCATACTAAAAGTAACGAAGTAAAAAATAAGCATTTAGTTAAAAGTAAACTGCAAGCAAAAAAAGGCTTTAAATATAAGAAATAACTATTTCAACAAAATGGCTCACTAATTGGGCCTTTCTCTTCGAATTTACAGTAATGATCATTAAAATATAATTGCTGGATAAGTTGTTAATTAAACTTAACATAAATAATGATTACCAAAAAAGAAATAACTACACAACTTATTAAACGGTCATTATTTGGAAAATAAAAAAACGCATTTTAAAGCTCATAAACTTGCAAAAAACTGGATAAATAACTCATAATGAAGTAATTGTAAAATGTAAAAGTTTCTTTAGTTTTGAAAATTGAATTGAGAGTGTAAAATAAATTTAATAAAAGTTTAGGAGAAACAAAATTACTAATGCTTATTTTCCAAACGTACTTAACCTATGACATTAAAGAAATATTTGTGCCAGTATCTAAATGTTAAACAATAATAATCATAGGAAGAGCTGGGGGATGGATGCATTTAAGACATTTTCTGGATGCAGAAAGATTGTTAAGGTATTTTATATCTATCCTCGCTTCTTTTATAAAAAAGATATTTGACGGATCTGGGGAAACTGCCCTCAGTAAAATAAATAAATAATTAAAAAAAGTAAGTACGCTGTTTTAATAGAATATTGTCAAAATGAAGCAAGGTGATACCACTGTAATTTTTTTAAAACTTCCTACTATCTAAATCACAATATTCTTAGATTAGATAAAATGTATTAAGTTTATTGCAACGTCCTCCGTTTTCTGCGTGGCCATTATAGCCCATAGTAAAAAAATACTACTTTTTTACTATAGGACTGTTTGTAGGACAGTTTTGTAATCCATCAAATGATATGGAAAACGATGCCAATTTCGGAAAACGATGCCAACGGATTTCAAAAATTCGAATAATGATGCTCATTAGAATTAAGAAAATGTTAATGCAAGATAATGGTATGAAAAATGGTTTGCATGTACAGAAAAATATGACAAGTATCATTATTGACTGAGAAACCTATATGTATGAGCGTATTTTGCACATTCTAAGTCAGAAATTGCCTCAAAACTTTATTAAAACGCGTATATTCATGATTTGTATTTTATAATAATAATAATAATATTAATAATAATAATATTAATAATAATAAATAAATATTATTTTTATCATCATTATTATTTATTTATTTATTTTTAATTATCATTGTGGAATAGGAGAGAAAAAATGTATTTTTTAAATATATTAAATTGGAATGCTTTTTCATTTTTTCAAATACGAATTCAAACAAAATGCTAAAAATCAAATTAGTACACACCTTTTGCTTACATATAGCCTGCCATTTTCCATTCATCCACGTAAGGTTTTATTTATTTATTTACTTATTTTACCTCTTTTTTTTCAATGAAATTGATCACCATTATCGTTTTCACCCCTTTAAAATTAATTTTACTAATGTATTAGTGTGAAGAAATATTTTCTTTCCTTGAAAAAGACCCTAGCTATATCTCTGCTCTCATTAAAAACTTCACTGAATTAAAAAAATCCTCAACAGCCGTTGAACAAAATCTCCATGTCTCGTTAAAGCCAGCTTTGAACACACTCCATCAGAGGTTGAAATAACGTAGAAGCATCCTCTCTTCAAAGCTCTAAATCTGGAGAAAGATAATCACTTAAATTACTCACCACTAAATCACACACCCAAGTCTAGTCATGTTTCGGGCGCCGTAGGTGAAGATTTTAATCCACATTTCCCGAGCAGTACCCCTGTAAGCCAGACGTAGAGCACTAACGCAGAGTCATAAAAGTTCCGCAGTTTTGATGATTTCCCGTCATTTCTCCATCCGCGAAAAAGAGAGAGAGAGGAAGAGGAGGAAAAAGTTCGAAGAGAATTTCGCTACCATATGTAGTGTCCTTTAGTACCTCCTCCTGAGCAACGGCTCCTGGTATGGCCAGCGGTTGGGAATTCTTATTTTTTTTATGTATTCCTTAGCCTTTTCCATCTTCATCTTATATGATCGGTGTGTTTCGATGCGTATATGATGCAATAAATGTTTGTTATGGCTGGCGCGGGGGTCCTAAATTCCACGTCTCCCACATCAGTTCCATCATAGCTGGTGTGTTGCCTTATTATATATATGGCACTAAACTAGTTTATCAGAGGAGAAATGCCCGGTTTTTATTTTTTATCCTTTTTGGAGCTGTTTCGTCTCGTATAGAGTTATGATGAGGAGATATATTTGTTTGACAGTGGAAGGGAAAAAAATACAACTATGTATTTAAAGTAAGTATTTTGGTGATAATTAAACATTTACACTTATAAACAATGGTTATCTTTAAAAAAGGATAAAGAGTACATTCTTGCAGGCATTATATATATATATATATATATATATATATATATATATATATTATGCCTGCAATACACCTGACATAAAAATCACTAAACAATATGAATATTTTATAACTCAAAGCTCGAAAAAGGTATGATATTTTTCACTAAAATAATGTTCCTAAAAAAATATTTGTACCAAAACATGAGTGAAAAATATTTTTAAAACATACAAAATAGCATATGTTAAGTATCTAAACTGCTTTAATAAATCGAATTAAGTAAAGGAGAAGTAAGCAAATAATACTTTTCCGAATATTGATTTAATAATACTTACACGCACAATTTAAATTAAGAGAATCGGGACGAATATGCCAGAAACGGATTCGACATCCTTGATCGTTACCACTATTGCTTTTTGCTTCCGAAGCAACTGACAACCCTGCAGTAGATTTTATCTTATAAAAGCCAAGAATACAGAAAAGCTGGTAGCTAAATAGATAATCTGCAATAAAAAATAAATTGCGGTCCTAAATTGAGATAAAAACTATTCTATTATTTAAGTTGGACCAAACTGAAACTGGGTGCAAAATTTGGTTAAAATCGGTTCAGTAGCTGAGGAGTCCGTTGGCCACAAACACAGGGACACGTAATTTTTATATATTAAGATAAAGAGAGAGAGAGCTGATCCATCTGTCTCTCATAAATAAAGTAATATTGTGGTAAAAGTGCAAATAAAAGAAAAGTATAATTGCGTGGACAAAATATATTTAATAACGCACAGATTATCAAATGTTTAAGATGTGGTTATACTTTCAGTCATGAATGTTCTTTACATAGTAAAATTTATCACATTAAAAGGAACGAAAATTCCGCCACTCTGGCGAGTCGTCAAATACGGTGCTGTAGTAAAACAACAAATGTAGCAGCACCCAGATAAAGTTTCAAGATGTCCGAGTCCAAGCAATTCATTTTAACGCTCATGACAAGCTGTTCACATGAAGTGACACTTGTCAGAATAAATACAACGATCTTGACGTATGTAAAAAGCATTTACCAGCAAAGAAGCCGTCGCCCTTGAAAGGATAATCCTCTGTGAAAAGCTCGGGGGCAGGGAGAGAGGACAACTGTTTGAAGAACCTTTCCAATTCTTCGTGTGTGTTTGTGCCTTGTAAGCTGATGTGGCGAGGCAATATTAAACATTTGCGTATTTGTAATGACGGATTACGATGTGCTTTATCCATTCTAACGTGGTCCCTGTCTCAGGGTTTAAAAGGATTGTGTGACAGAGAGGTGAGCGATCTTCTATGAAAATATGCTATCAGGGAGGGGTCAAAGGCAACGTTTTGATAAATTTCATTTAGACAGTTCAGGTAGACATGGTAAAACATATTTGCATGCATATTGATGTGAGGTTCACAAATTTATTTTTAGAAGACAAAACACTCATATATTTAAGTGGCAACATCCTCTACAATATTCTCTGCAATACAGACGTTTACATCTCTTGCACAGAAAAGGTGGTTCCTTGTTAAGAAAAAACACGCATCAGCCATTAATTTGAAAATTTGTGCACTGCTGCAAGGTTTTTTACACCCCAGAATAATTGGACTATTGCATTCAAGCATTTCGCAATGTTTGCGAGTACATAGCTTAATATAATTACCAATTACAACTCTTTCAGTTGCATTCATGAAAATACGAGGCGCGGTCAAAAGGTAAGGGCCGTTTGGTCACAGAAAAAAATATACTCATAAGAAAAAAAAATAATGTCATATTTAGTTAGGTACAAACTTACTTTAATTCTCTACATAATCGCCGTTCACTTCTAAGCATTTTTCGTCCGCTACATCAGCTTCTTTAACCCCTCTGCGTAGAAACTTGCCGCCTGAGAGTTGAGCCAGTTGACAAGCGTTTTTGAGTACCTCTTCAGTTTCAAAACGTTGTCTACCTAGCCGCTGTTTAAAATGTAAGAGGAAGTAGTCGCTAGGTGCAAGATCGGGACTGTACGGTGGGTGGTCAAAAAGTTCTCTACGAAAATCTTGAATTTTTTCCTTGGTTTTGGCAGCACTGTGAGGATTCGCGTTATCGGGGAGGAAGATTATGCCTGATGACAATTTCCCACGGCGTTTGTTTTGGATCGCACGCCTTAATTAGTCGACGAATCACAGCATGCAATTCACAGTTGGCGGGATCAACGATTTTCGTAACCATTGTTCTTTGCATTCACGGACAACAATACGACTTCAGAAATGAAATAAATGACGCTGTAGCTTCACAATGAGTCAGTTAATGACCCAGCAGTAGAAAACTGTGCTTCGAAGCGCCATTATTTAAATACAAGCAAACGGCCCTTACTTTTTGAACGCGCCTCGTAAAGAATAAAAAATGTGAGTTTAAGACCTATTTTAATGTGCTATTTTTGTAGAGTTCGCAGGCACATAAGTATGAGAATAAATGCAAAAATAATAATAATAATAATAATAAATAAATAAAATTTATAAACAAATCAAAATTTATTTATAAAACTGAGAACTACGAAGAAAAAAAAACCCGAATCCTTCAAGCGAATGTGGTTTAAATTGCCTTTGTAAGTTTAACATGCTTTGACTGTTCAGATCTTATATAAAGATTGATTTTGGCAAAAAATATCCAAAAACGTATTATTATCGAATGCTAAAAATGAATCAAAGAATTACGTATGTTCGTAACTAAACGCACAAAATGGAGCTGATAACAATGAAATTATAAACGGCGTCAAAAGAAAAATTTATGACATACACAGAAGTAGTCATCATTAAACAACCTAACAACATACATAACAAATCGTGGCTCAACAATGAAAACTATTCTGATGAATTACTCAATAACCATCAATTCATATTTCTCAATTCGTTCGAATCAAATTTATCACCCACCCTCTCTTCGACAATTCGATCTGCAAGACAGCAATTTGAGTTTCGCCAAATCTATTCGTTCTAAATTTCGAGTGAGAGCGTGTTTTAAAATGATTCATTAAACATTCAAACGTCGAAAACTTCTAATTTACTATTCTGAATTTCGATGGATGCTGTATAGAAATCTAATGTGGACTGTGATTTGGTAACTAAGTAAGCTTCCGAGAACTATAGTTCAACTTCAGCTTCGTATTCTGCATAACTACACTTTAATGAAGTGTTTGAATTATGTATTATCACTCCAAGTCATCAAGTCAGCCTTGACGGGTATAGAAATAGAAAGGTGATTCTTAAGAGACAACATGCTGGGACAGTCTAGAGAAGAGGGTGGCTGAAGGATTCAAACCAAAAGTGCAACATTGGAAGCTCACAGAGAAGCGTGCCCCAGTAATGTTCTTAAAATATTCAAGTGAGGTGATATTTCTCTGTTCCTTATTTTTAACAGAATTACAAAAAGTAAAAAACGACCTCATTATTGGCTGAATAAAATTTAGTGCGCATATTCATTACCATGTGGTCGTGCAGCGCTTGCAAAAATGCGCGTCGCACTCCATTGGTAACTTTATTTATGCAAATATAAAAACCTCTACTTTTAAAACACTAAGCGCTTATATTATTGTTTATTTATTTTTGCATGAAATGCAATGTAAGCTTAATACGGTCCTGCATTTTAGTCTTTGATAAATTGACACTAATGTATTTTTTAGTGGTGAACCCAAAAAATGATCCTCAGTTTTTTCTATAATGGAAGTTTAGGGAAAAAGGAAGTTCAAAATTAGAAAAACTGCGATTTATAAATAGTTTCATTTTCATTTTTTTTTTTTAACTTATTGATTAGGGTGAGTCGAAAAAATCGATTTTTTTATTTCGAAATCGCATTACCTCTCAAAAGTTGTGGTTTAGTATCCACAACTTGGGAAAAATAAGAAAAAAATTCTAAGTTGACGTCTTCGGTTCGCGCATGAGGCTCAAAGTTGGAAAAAATATGTTAAAATGGAAATTTTCAAAAAGAAAAAAGAAAAAAAAAACTAACTTTTTATAATGCAAATACCATAAACTGTAAATATTTTGTGCATTTTTAATCTAAAAAAATATTTTATAGCTTTTACATACGATCTTTAGTTTGCACATCAGCCTTAAATTGGGCTAAAATCGCCTACAATGTCAAATTTCGAAAATATCGATTTTTTTTATTTCGAAATCGCATTACCTCTCAAAAATTGTGGTTTGGTATCCAAAATTTGGGAAAAATAATAAAAAAAAATCAAAGTTTACTCCTTCGGTTCGCGCATGAGGCTCAAAGTTGGAAAATATATGCTAAAAGTGGAAATTTTCAAAAAATAATTTGAAAAAAAAGTAATTTTTTTTTTTCTATCGAAACTGATTTAAATTGTTTGTAGATAACATAAGTTGAACCCAAAAAAATATATATAACTTTTAGAAGATACATTCTGTTTGTGCATAAGGCTCAAGATATGAAAAAAAATGTCAAAAACTGAATCAGAACGCACTATGTCGGCGCTGTGCCGGTATATTTTTGTTCTACAGCCGACTTTTCTGGACATTACACATATTCTAGGAGACATTTCAAAGTACCTGAAGTCTGCACTCCCTTTGGTTGTCACTTAGTCAGCTAGACCCGCCAAACAAACAGCATCTTTAATTAGCAACTGAAAGTGAATCAAAAAGTGCAGCGTGTTTAGCTTTGGATGAGTTTTTTTTTTTTTTTTTGTAACTTTACAGCATATTTTTATGCTCAAGTTTTGTTATACTGTTCTCCGTATAATAAATAATGGAACCCCGGAAAACTTCTAAACGTTTAATTATTTGTCCGTTTTTTGGTGTACCGAAAGGGTTAAGTCAAAGTGTTTTAACCACATGTGCAGATGTGCTGTTAGCTTGCTTTGAAGAAAAATCGCAATCTGTAAAAGGCGAACTTTTTTCAAGGATTTCAGATTGCATAGCTCATAGAAGAAATTTACTGCAAAGCTTCTATACCAACGGTCAGTCATGTACGTATTGTAAAATTGATAAAGGATTACCATAATACTACACTTAGAGAAAGTCATTTAGTCGTGATAAAGATAAATTGAACTTCAAGACAAAACTCAATCATTTTGTTAATTAAGCGAAGTCTAAACTTTTTGACGTTGCTTCTTTCAAGTGTGCAATGAATTTTTCGTGTTCTTGTGCTAAAAAGCCAATCTCTTGTAGATGTACACTATACATCTGTACATTGATATAGAACGCACATTGGTATTACCACTGTACATTGGTATAGAAGCTTTGCAGTAAATTTCTTCTATTTAAGCAGATATGCAATCTGAAATCCTTGAAAAAGGTTCGCCTTTTACAGATTGCAATTTTTCTTCAAAACAAGTTAACAACACATCTGCACATGTGGGTAAAACACTTTGACTGAACTCTTTCGGTGCACCAAAAAACGGACAAACAAACGTTTAGAAGTTTTCGGGTGTTCCATTATTTATTAGTCGGAGAACGGAGAACAGTATAACAAAACTTGAGCATAAAAATATGCTATAAAGTTACAAAAAAAACTCACCCAAAGCTAAACACGCTATACTTTTTGATCCACTTTCAGTTGCTAATTAAAGATACTGTTTGTTTGGCGGGTCTAGCTGACTAAGTGACAACCAAAGGGAGTGCAGACTGCAGGGACTTCGAACTGTCTCCTAGAATATGTGTAATGTCTAGACAAGTCGGCTGTAGAATAAAAATATACCGGCACAGTGTCGACGTAGTGCGTTCTGGTTCAGTTTTTGACTTTTTTTTTTTTTTTTTCATATTTTGAGCCTTATGCACAAACAGAATGTATCTTCTAAAAGTTATATGCATATTTTTCGGTTCAAATTATGTTATCTACTAACAATTTAAATCAGATTCGATAGAAAACAATTAATTTTTTTTTCAAATTATTTTTTGAAAATTTCCCCTTTTAGCATATATTTTCCAACTTTGAGCCTCATGCGCGAACCGAAGGAGTCAACTTAGATTTTTTTTTATTATTTTTCCCAAATTTTGGATACCAAACCACAATTTTTGAGAGGTAATGCGATTTCGAAATAAAAAAAATCGATATTTTCGAAATTTGACATTGTAGGCGATTTTAGCCCAATTTAAGGCTGATGTGCAAACTAATGATCGTATGTAAAAGCTATAAAATATTTTTTTAGATTAAAAATGCACAAAATATTTACAGCTTATGGCAATTGCATTATAAAAAGTTACAATTTTTTTTTCTTTTTTCCTTTTAAAAATTTCCATTTTTAACATATTTTTTCCAACTTTGAGCCTCATGCGCGAACCGAAGACGTCAACTTAGAATTTTTTTCTTATTTTTCCCAAGTTGTGGATACTAAACCACAACTTTTGAGAGGTAATGCGATTTCGAAATAAAAAAATCGATTTTTTCGACTCACCCTATTATTGATCCATTCATTTCACCATGAGTTCATCGTTGTCTTTGTTTTTAAATGTAGACAGAGAGAAACACATTTCTTAAGAATCATTATTGCCATATAAGCATTAGTGAAAAACAATTTCTATTTGAAAATATTCGCGTTTGTATTTTACGCCTAAACTTTTCCGTGTTTTATAATATCTTCATTTAAGAAAGCAATGCTATTAAAAATTGAACTAGTGATTTAATTAATTTTATGAGTAAAGTTTCTCTCAACTTTTTTATTGACATCAGCATTTAGAAAAAGTACTATGTAGCTTAAATTAAATTCAACAGGGAATCTCCAAAATTTAGCTTAGAAAGCCATGATAACAGACAACTCACCAAAAAGGTTGTATAACAGCATTACTTACCTAGAAAAGAAAAAGAAAATTAGTTATCTTGAAGAAAATTGTTTAAAATGAACATATATATATACATGTAAATGGAATTAGATAAAAATGTGCTTTTATTATCATTATAATTAACTTGACAAATATTAAAATGCAATTACATAAACTATGGTCAACATATTTCGGAACGATATACAATCAGAGGTAATTCACAGTCGTATCAAAGAAAAAAAAAGGTAAAGAATGATTAAAACAAACATGTTTGTTCAGTTTGTTTCCACACCGGGTTTGAGCAGTTGAATTTTAATCGCTATATAATTAATTACACAAATTTGTCAATTTACACTTATCATTCTCTAAAAAATTCTAGTTTACATTTTGTTAAGATTTGAACACAGTGAGTTTCTCTTAAGAATCGTAAGTTTCAAGAAAAAAGCAATTCTTCCCTGGTTGAGTTGCATATTTGTGAGTTTCTCTTAAGAATCGTAATTTTCAAGGAAAAAAAAAATCCTCCCTCGTTGAGTTGCGTATTTGTGAATTTCTCTTAAGTATCGTAATTTTCAAGGAAAAAAAATTCCTCTCTCGTTGAGTTGCGTATTTATGAGTTTCTCTTAAGAATCGTAATTTTCAAAGAAAAAAAATTATTCCCTCGTTGAGCGATGGACTTCTTCTATTTACATTTTTCCGATACAAAAATCCCTACAATATCCGTCCGCAAAAACAGAAGCGCTCGTAAACGGGACGTAATGTTAATAGCTGCTCAACGCTAACATAACCCCCTGTTGCTAAAACTTCTTCCCGTATTCTCCTTTTTCACTAACGACCAAGGCTCCAACGTGGATGTTGTCGTAAAAACTAACAACGCCACTTGAAAAGTAACCCTAATAAAAGCGTACTAGTCAGTAATAAAAAAAACAGGCCTGGTAACAGAACACATGCCCAAAACGTTTTGTTTAAAAGCCGAGAAAGAATAACAGCAGAATAAATGGAATAAAAGCAACACTCGTTTTATTGTCCTGCTAGGGACAGTGCAGCCATTATACAGAAAATCATCCCTAAGCGGCCAGAACCTATCGCATTACAAAAGCAATTTTAGCGGCAGTAAGAATCCGGGGTTTGATAGAAAGTGTAAATTTCCAGGCCGTAATTATCTCGCTATTAAACTGGGGTGAAAATGAAGTGTGTAGTGGCGATGTACTTGCCCCCGCAATTTTTGGTGGGAAGGATTTTCGTTTTATTAGTGGCGGATCGTAAACAGAAATTAATGTTCAGGAGAGCCATTCTGTGAGAGCGAGTTTAAGATCAACGGTACTTTATGAGCTTTACAGGCGGATCCTCAAACCATTAAGTAATGAATAGTTAGGTCCTGGGTGCAAGCACCTGCTGATTCACATCCGAACTCACCACTTTGGGGCTGAAATATTAACGGCAGGAGTAATAAAAAGTCATGGTAAATTACTGCTCCAGAAGATTCGCTTGTGTTCCACGCAATGTTGTAAAAAAAGGGTATCTGAGTTGAAAAGTAAAAGTTGGTAATTACTTAATAAATAATTTTGTATTCTGTGCTGCTTCTTAAACGTTGTTCATAAACATCATGTCAAAATAAGAGGTTCAAACATCACAGGGTAAGGTAGCATCCATCACATGAAAAGTGCTTTGTCGCTTTTTTGTTCTATTGCAATATATAAAAGAAAAACTTTATTTTCAAGCAACTTTTCCCACTTAATTTTAAATATGATTGAAAAAGCAGGATAAAATTTAAAACCGATTGGTGCCTGAGTCAGACAGGCATAAGAAATTTCAAATAATGTCAAGAAATACGAAATAACTAATGAACTTCTATATCAACCAAGTTACTACTAAAACTAGATTTATTTTCCTCAGATTGATTCAAGCATATTTTAGAACATGTCATTAACTTTTTCAAAGATGATGGTTAACCATACATTTACTTAATAGATATCTTAAGTACAGACTCTGGTAAACGCTCCAGTCACTGAAAAATATCGCACTATTGCAGTCATAAAGCTTACTCTACAGTCTACATAAATAAATGTCATATTTAAATAATTGGCAATAATATTGAACAACTTAGTATTTTGCGTTCGTAATTTAGTTTTGAGAGTTAAAATTATTTTTTCTATCTATTTCGCTTTTTGTCAATAATAACAATAATAACGCTCTCCTAGGTCCTAGTCTCTTCCAGGCTTCCTCAGGGACAATGATCAAAGCTGAAGTTATACAGGGTGTTCCAAGTCAACCTTCATGACCTCTAATTCCTCAACCGTTCGTCCTAGATGCATACTTCCAATTGCAAATTTGCTCGAAATGAGGTAGAGAGTTAAAATATTGAAAGTTTGAAGCGAAAAAATAATTCAGTCAAAAAATACGAAATCTAACTTTTTATAGGGACTCCGGGTCCCCAAACTTATATTTAGGAAAAGAATTTCCATTGAAAAATAATACTAACACAAAAAAAAAGACATCTGTGCGATCAAAATTCGCGGAGATATTCGAGTTTTAAATGCGCAGTGCCCGTAAACAAATTGACAAAAGAAAAATTTCGCCCTGCCATAGGAATAACGAGCTTTTAGATTAGGTACGATAATGAAATTTGTTTCTTCCCTGTCAGAAAACATTCGCTTCTCATTGTATTCAAAAATAAATACAGATGCTACAAGACTACAAAACATAACAAGACAAGGTAAATTATTATACAATTTAATACAAAGATATTAAACACACGAAATAGGTAGAATCTAAGAAATAATATACATTGCGATTACATTGTCCGTAAAGCAACACCATTTCTACATACTGTTCCGTAGTGTACATCGTAACTTCAAGCCTTAACGAAATACATCTAGTTAAGCCGATTTTATTCTGCAGTGAAGGGATTACGTTATTGCAAGTAATCACTATACAGTCGGTAAATTTACATATTCGCGAATTCCGCAAGACATTTTCATTCTTTCTTATTCAATTTTTTTCGTATTTTAATTCCCATGTTAAATAACTTTCACAGTTAAATATATTTTAGGAAAATAAAGAATATTTTGTTATTAAAGAACTCTGAATGTTGCAAAGTTCGCGTGTATATGACCCCCAAAATCACTTGAAATAACGCTAGGGTAAAGTGGTATAAGTCATAAAGTTTCATGTTTCATTTCTCCATGGATTTTGATCGCACAAATGTCATTTTTTTTGTGTTAGTATTATTTTTCAATGGAGATTCTTTCCCTAAATACAAGTTTGGGGGCCCGGAACCCCTATAAAAAGTTATTTTTTTTATTCCTTAACCAATTATTTTTTCGCTTCAAACTTTCCATATCTTAACTCTCCTCCTCATTTCGAGCAATTTTGCAAATGGAAGTATACATCTAGGACGAACGGTTGAGGAAATAGAGGTCATGAAGGTTAACTTGGAACACCTTGTACAAACGTATACTTTTCATTATGGAGGAAATTGAACGAGCAGTAATTTCTGAGAAAATAAAGAATCAAATTTTCGGATTTTCCAGATGCGGAAAATCCTCGGCGCCCATGTCGTGTGATTATGTGGCATGTAAAAGATCCCTTGGGGTATTCATTTGGCTTTGAATCCCTAGGCAAAATTAAATCATAGTGCTCTTTCGCACACAAAAGAGCCCAGGTGCCTTCATCTAGCGGCAACTGGGCTTCAAAATTCTCGTGGTAGGGGAGACTGGGTACGGTTGTGACAATTTTCATTTGCTCCCCCATAGATCCCTTAGCAATGCCTGTGGGCTGGTTTAAAGTTGTTTTTATGTTAAAGTGTTTATATGCTTGCTTATAAACACTAAAATTCCCTCCCTAAGTACAATAGTTAACTCACTGGACCAAATTAAACAAAAAAGGAAAACATGTCACAACCGACCCCACCCCAGGGGCGGTTGTGACAGTGCTTGGGGTAGGTTGTTGACAAGTTCAAAAATACAGCAAAACAGTCTAGATCACTTTTAATTTCAAGTAATATTAAACGTAATTCAACATAACCTTCATCTGGGAAAGTTTAACATTTAACAATGTGTCTCGTTCAGTTGAAGTAGCCTTATACCAAGTCTTACAAAAATATCAGGTTTTTGGAATTTCGTAACGTCTGTTTTGGCAACATTATGCACATCCTGTGGGTCATAACCGTGTCTGTTCATAACAATTCTAAAGTATCAAAGAAAGATTCCACATTTATTTGTTTTATTGAAGCTTGTTACTCTTGTAAGGCTAGTTGCATGAGCTACACGAACAGACGTGAAACATTTCTATTCATAAATGAACGGAACCATTTCTCAGTAGCCATTTTACTCTCATATCTGCTTTCAGCGTATATGTAAGCTCAAAAGCACTTTATTATGAACAATATAACCTATGCACACGTTGTTTTCATTATGACAGCGCCAGCCGGCTCCATCGCGTATACGAATGAATGTTTCGTAGCAAACACGATTAACGTTGCATTTCCAAAGCTGTCCGAAAGAAAAAAAAAAAAGTTTCACGTCTTTATAAGCTTCTTTATATTTCATTAGGTCACACTGCCCTATTTCTGTCTTCTCCAAGCATATTATGGGCATCAAATATGATAAAAACATGTTTTACTCGTGTCACAACCGTCCCCACGCAATTTGTCACAACCGACCCCAACCCACTACTTTTGAAAACAGCAATCGCATTCTTCTTTCATTTCTCTATCTGTACCCATTCAACAGGAATTACTAAAAGACATCGAACAAAAAAACTTACTTTTGACTGTTAAAAAGTAACCAACCCCTCTGCTAGCGTTAATGTCGCTCGATGGCTACCGCAATGCTTTGACATACATTCAGACAAACATGCTGATACTCTCTCTCTTTGCCTCAACCAGGTATTAATTATGGTTTAGCTAATATGACGACTGTCACAACCGCCCCGCGTCACAACCGTCCCCAGTCTCCCCTACTGGCATTCCACCGATTCTGGTGCTATGTGAAAGAATGGATGCTTAATTGGGGAATCGCACTAGGTCTGCAAAAGGTTGTGCCTCTACTGCAGCCCCATTTGAAAGAAAAAAAAAATATATTGACTTAATTGAATCAAGTTGCTTCTGATCAAGCGCTGACCGTATGATTTTTTTCTTCAATACAAATAAGCTGTTGACTGCAATAGATTAGAAAATAAATAAATAAAATACAGTGCGTCAAAAAAATCAGAAGCTATTCTTTGCTATAACCCGCCAAAGAAAATCAAAAATGGCACAGTTAGAATCCTGCATTTGACTCGAAATACGATACAAATAGACATGCAAAGGGGAAAAGACATAGATTCGAATCATTTCTCTCCTCAATTCGCTTAGAAACGCAGATGTAGAGATATAAAAAAGTGGGCAGAGGAAACTCAAGAACCGCAAATAAAATAAAATACATACACCGAACATGGAAAAAAATGACATTCCTTTCGCTATCGTAGCATATCAACGACTCAGTATTTTGAAAAGAATTCGTAGCTAGGATTTCGTGCAACAACATGTTCATCTGAAAAATCGCCATGCACCATAGAAACAATTTTCTGTAAAAGTCTGTAGGCTGCGCTCTGATACCCTGAGCCCATTTTTCTCCGCCAATATTCCTCAAAAAGATCATAAAAAAAATTCTCTTTTCTGACAATCGACGGCTGCGTTTCTGGAATACGTATGTCAGAGGAATAAAAGTTCGCGTTGTAAAGAGAATTCCGTTCGAAATATTTCAACCAAATATACACAGCAGATGGTCACACATACAAGGAACAATCGGTTTAAATTTTCACGCTGCGTTTTCGTTCAAAAAAAAAGAAGGAAATGTTATGGAATAAAATATTAGTTTTCAACTTCTCTAATGCAAAAAATTCTGATGAAATCATTTTAAACGACGTTAAGTTAAATTTAGTTTCAGGAAGAAAAATAACTTTTAAAGAAAAAATGTAAATAAATTTCGCCCTGAAACAGTTATTGGAAACAATATCCCTGTCCCCTTTTTAAGTTATTCATTATTTTTTAATGCATAAATAGAACAACAACTTTGTGATCAATAAAATAATAGTACAAATAAAAAAAAATTAAAAATAATTCTCGAACACAAATTAGTATCTAATTGTTTGATTTTACGAACTGCACTTTCCTCTCCTTTGGCAAAGACTAATAGAAAAATTCAACCTGTGAAAAAGGGAATAAATCATAATTAATTAGGGGAAAGTAGGGTAAAACCGGGTACCTAAGGTTTGAAGGCTCCCAAAATTCACAGTTTTTAGCATAGAGGAACAAAATTTGGCAAAAGTATGCTCTACTTATCTGTTAATGGAACCGCAGTCTTGAAAACATTTCAGTTTTTTTTTTCTGAATTTTTACAAATTTTTTTGTAAAAAAAGTCATTTTGCCCGGTTTTGCCCCACTAGTGGGGTAAAACCGGGTAGATATGTTATTGCTATGGGAAAATAAAAAATTTAAAAGTTTCCACAAAATTCAAGTTTTATTTAGCAACATATGTTAACTGCTGTCATAAAATATCATAATTAGTATAGCAGGACACATTAATGAGCTGTAAGTTAGTTTAACTGTCTTTAGACTTAATTTTTTGCTGTTGCCTTTTCTTTGATTCATTTTTCTTTCCATCAGGTTTTTTTTTTTTTTTGTGTCCACCTTTGGTCTTCTTTTTATCATTTTTCTTTTTCTTCGCTTCTAGTGTAGATTGAAGTTGACGTTTGTATGGGGAGCCCATCAAAATTACAGTTTTACCTTTTCTTTTGTCCTCCTTCGCCCTTGTCTTTCTCTTTGTATACGGTGGAGGCATTAATTCGGAAGGTGAAACACTGAATGATGCATCTGAAATAGGTTTAGGGTTAGGAGACGTGGACTTAGAACTGCAGGGTAAATTGCTTTGTTCGGGTTCCGAAGCTGTTAGATTCGATGGTTAATATATCTTATCTTGAAACCTCATTGTAAAATAATTTGGTCAAATAAAAATTGTTTTTCATTATATAATAGACTTATGTTTTAAAAATCAAGGGGTGAAACCGGGTATACGGTTTTGCCCCTCGGTTAGTACCCGGATTCACCCCGCACATAAAGCTTTCATAAGACATGGCGTCAAATGACTATACAGAACGCTACAGACAAATACTTACAATGATAATGAAGGTAATTAAATGCTGTACAAAGAGATCTACATACCTTTATTCTTGCAGAAACAGGAACGTAGTACAATTCGATTTTGTTTTGCTCAAAAATCGTAAGCAAAAACCACTCAAATAGAATTTCCTTCACAGGAACGAGATAAGAGTGTCTATTGCATTCTGATGCAATCGCCACTGCTTCTTAATCAAGGTGGAAGGCAGTTCTTCTGTTTTTCACGCGGTTGCAGCGCTTACAGAGGCTAGAAGGGGGTACCCGGTTTTCTCCCGACTACCCGGTTTTACCCAACTTTCCCCTACTTTTGTTGTTATTATTTTATTTTATTTTTTTTAATTTAACAAAACTTGAACTTCCATGCTGGCTGCAAAAAAATCTAGAATTTTCTATGCTTTTTTTTTAAATTATTATTATAACTGTTTATCGACAATAGTTTGAAAACAAATATTTCTTCCAATTGTGTGTATTTTAACGCTAGCCAAAGTTATACACACTTTTCGAAGATTGAGGCTTAATCCAAGATCCTATTGCAACTACTGATTGATGATTAACATACACTGCAATAACCACAAAATGCTTCTGTTGTAATTATTGAGGAGGAATCAAGGTGGAGGGAGTGAAGCCTTCAATTCTTGAAACAAAGATCTCAAGTCACGTGACATAATTTAAAGTAAAGTATTGGAAGAAATCGTGTTTCTTTCACCTGTTTTACGTGAAACGTGTCTCTCCAGATGTTTAACCACGTGACTTGGGATCTTTGTTTCAGCATTTTCTAAGCTAATGATTGATCCATTAAATACTATCTGCTCTAACGTTGTAATACACTGATGCATGTTTGTCAAACTGTCAGCCATATTTCTCTTTTGTGAGTGAAGTCCTAGCGAAATCAACAAATCACGGCCTTCAAAGATTTTTTTTTTTCAATATTTATATATACAAAACACAAGGATCGGTGACTTGCATAAAATGTCTGCGACAAATTTTTTGTCACTTTTTGCCATGATGTTAACTCACCGTAAGAGCCAAATCGCTACTAAGTCTTGAAATAAAATTACGATCTCATAAATAATGAACTCTCTCAATTATTTACTCCTTACAAAGTATAGAAATATGTTATAAAAAAAGGTGATAAAAATCGTACCATGCAAGGTTTGTGTGTTAAGTAATTACACTAATAAATTATCCAGTCAGAAACAGATTTTACAGCCCCCCCCCCCTCCCCCTCCAAAAAAAAAGGTGTATGGAGCCTTTTTATAAGTCCAACCAATTTACCAATTTTTAACAACAAAACAGCATATTCAAAGCAGAACCAAAAATTTAAGTTACGTACTCGACTATTTTTTTCGTATTTCTTCTCACTCAATGCGTGTTATTGGTGGTTATTTGACGTAGGCTTGACGTACAGCAGCGACAAATCATACTGTGTTCAACAGTGCTGAACTCAATATGTCTTGATAAAAAGCTGTTATCTCACTTGGATAGAAGCCAGTTTGTCCTCAAATTGACGGTTTTCGGAAACTTCAGTGGTGAAAAATGGGCTTCAAATGGACACACCAGCACATGCAACCGTGGAAAGATAGATTTAGAATTTCGTCTTCAGTTATTATGCGGTTTAGTTTAAGGCTCCTCTCACGTTTGTTTTGTTCCTTCATGAATTATCTATACTATTCAGTCATCCATTAACTTTCATATATATATATATATATATATATATATATATATATATATATATATATATATATATATATATATATATATATATATATATATATATGCTTGGGGCTTGGGGAGTGTACAATTATATCAGTATATATTATTTGGGAGCAACTACCAGATCATCTGCATAAAATATTACCATTTTTCTTTTTTCAAGAGTTTTCGTCAGGTTTTTCATTGGTCAATGCCCTCCCCCCCCCCCCCGCCCCTCTTATTTTTTTAATCCATATACCTTTGGATTAAAAAAATAATGACAACAATACTTATTATTATTTTTTTGTATACAATATATACATATTATGCATTTCTGCTTGTATTGCGATGTTTTTCAGTGTAAAATGCATAATCTTTACCCCCCCCCCACGGGAATTTAAAATGACGAACCTGTTATTATTATCTATTGCTAATCTTTGCATTATTGCTGTTTGACTCTATGAATTAATTTTTGATATCTGGACCGCACAGTTATATAAAACAGTATATTTGGTAAATCCTACTCACACTTTTTCCCGTATCGTAATATGACTTTTGTTTTTTGTTTTTATTTATTTATTTATACATATTTTTGATTGTATGTGGGTGTACTTTCTCAGTGGTAAGTTAAAGTGTAACTTCCTTATATTTCGTGAAAACTTGCTATTCAAGTTAAGGAGTTCAACTTATACAAATACTGTCATATTTCGCATGCTGCTTTTGAAGTAAAAATGCTTAAAATATACCTTTTCAATACTTTGCATTTGTGACACAGGACTCATTACTTCTTAGGTACATATATCAAGTATAAATAGCATTAAAAAATTCCCGTAATGTAATATATGTATTACGGTGGAAAAAAAGAAATAATAAACGTATTTCTTGTTGACAGCAAGAAATATTTATAAAAAAAATCTATACCTGGGTTGTAAAGGGTATTATGTCAGTTTTGTCAAAATTGAACAGTCATGTATAACAAAAACCATCGAAGTTGATGCAAATCTCGCAAACACATTATATATAAATACAAATGCGATGACCAGCAGCAGGCTCTGGGCCCAACTGGGCTGGTCCTAGTCAAATTAAAGACACCAATGAAGATCAATGGCCCTCTTAACGCTATCGACTCCATTTCCCCTTACCACCTCTTCCGGTAAACTGTTCCAAGTTCCCACTACCCTGCTAAAATTGTTTTTTTTTTTTTTAATTTCCAGATTAGCATGAGATTTAAACAGCTTAAAACAATAACCCCTTGTATGCAGCAAAATGAGTTGTTTTGCTATAGTTTTCGAAAAGCTTAACGGCAATGCTTTGTATTTGAAGTACACAAAACAATTCTAACAACTACAAAAAACAATCTACTTCAAATAACATTTGAAACTGTCTTTAAAAGTTCTTTTATTGAAACAAAAAAGAAGAAGAAAAAAGAAAACAGTGTTACCCTTCGCAAACATGATTCAGTGAGCAATATGAAAGATATTCAACGGTTCATAACCATTTTGCGAATTTCATAACTGTGACAATCTGCGACCAATTTCAGAAGACAGGTGAAATAGGATCCGATGACAGATGGATATCAGTAGATGACATCCTGACACATTTCACATACAAAAAAGACGAAGGTTCTCCGCCATTATCTTTTGAAGGATGAATCTTATTTTCTACAAAGATATTACTAGAATGACAAGACGTGCCTGTTCTGGCGTTTATTAATCTTCTAAGCAAGAGAAAATGAGTAGAAGGGGGAAAATAAGAGTGCACTTTTTTTTTTTGTACCCTTAATTTTTTTGGCTGCATATACTTTTCAACTATGACTTTCTCCATTTAAAATGTACTGTAGATATTCTTCTTTTCGTAACTTTTACGATTTTCGCTAGACTCTCGATAGTAAAAATTTAAGCCTCGCAGTTTTCTTTTTTTTTTTTTTTTTTTCATTTCATGGTTCTAAGTAAAAGTCGCGAAATATGCAGTTCGTGAAATCACGGGTATCTTTATTTTGGCGAAAATTATGGCTCAAAAAAGTGATTTCACAATACGTTTTACTCTTCTTTCTTGAGAGACAGGATCAAAATAATTAGAAGAAATAAAAAAAATATCATTTTCACAATATGATGTGACGTTTTTTTTTATATATATATGATGAAATAGAAAAGTTTTCAGCTTGTTGTTATCAATTTGATAAATTATTTCATCAAATATTTTTTTAATGAATTATTTTTACTGAGATTTTTTCTCAGTTCTTTCTTTTGGTAGTGGAATTAACTACAAAAAAATTCCCGAAATAAGAGAAATTTTCGAAGGTACCTAATTTGTTTATACATCCAACTCGACTTTCGGAAATATTATGTTCATAGGAAAATGTTACAGACACTTAATTTAAAAAAATTAAAATTTTAACGGTGACCTCTTTGAAGAACTATCTACTCGAAACGATGCTTTTGAAATATTAATTTTTATTATCATTATTATTACTATAATTATTACGTATAATAACGCATTAGCAGAGTGATAATAAGTATTGCGCTTTCAAGAATCGTAACAGCAACTTATATGGTTAACTTTCATAAAAATGAAATTTCTCCACAACAACGAATCATTTATTCCACAGTAAAAAGAAACGAAAGTGTTAACATTCAATTCCAAATGTTTAAGTGAAATAAAATTTAAAAAAAAAAAAAATGAAATGCACCCTCTAAAGTTTCTGATAATTCCTTAAATAAAATATTCAGGTATTTGTTGAAAAATAAAATCGGGTTGCTGAAAGACTTTGAAGAAAAAACGAGCTAAAAAAACCAGAAACAACAATAACTGAACTACCTTATGCACTTAAAATAATGGACTTTTAGATAGGAAAATTTACTTCACGCTAAACTTACGCAAAGTTTGCCACTGTTTCTAAATGCATAGAATTTTTCGTGCATTAAAAACATATCTTTAAAAATGAGAGGAGAGGGAAAAAAAAGCCTGAGTATTTTTTTCTACGAAACTGGAAGTCAAAACTGGTAGAGCACGGAAATTCCCTAAATTCCTCCTAGCGGCGTTTTTTCTCCCCTCTTCGAATGCTTCTGTGCTTTTATTCTAATGACCATTAAACTTCTTAAAACGGCTTCTGATAGCCATAGACACTCAAGCTTTGTTTCATTATTCATTTTTATTCATTTTTTATCGCCCTAATGTTAAAAGGGAAAGGGAGAGCGAAAAAAAGGAAATAAATATATTTAAAAAAAAACGTGTGCGTTTTAGTCCAGAAAAATGACATGAAAATTGTAAATTATTGATAACTCTTACCGCAGCGGTTAAGGAATAAAATACTTTTTTGAAAAATGATGAATAAAATTAATGTCAAACTAAAAGACAATGCTTTTTTTTCCTCTTTCTTTCTTTTTTTAAAAATATCTTCCTTGTTTTCATAAAAGAATGCTTTATGAATAAATTATTTTTGTGATTCTTACTCTCCGTGAGCTGATTTCTGCTAGATACATTAATCTTATTTACAACTAACATTCGAAAATGAATTTTTCAATGACACAAGCAGACGAATGTTTCCATCAAAATGTATTCAATTATTTCCTTTTAACCAGTGTTTCCAAAGGGAAGTGAAACGAAAGCCAAAAATTGGAAAAAGCCATTATTTTGGTCGGAGTTTATTACACAGAGGAAAAAAAATTGGTTAATTTTATATGTGATACATATTCAGTTATTTTGTTTCTTTCTGAAACTCATCAATACATTTCAATTTGATTTCAACCGTATAACTATTTACTTATGCAACAATATACTTGTACGTTACTACATTAAAGACAGAATTACAATTTCAGATTATTAAATACCTTCATTTCAGCTAGTTTTAAATACCGAATTTCCAACCTAATCGAAACAAGATCTAAACTAATTAGTCTGACTATTTCTGCACACTAAAACCGTAACAGGATGCTCATTTATATCTAAACTATTTACGTGAGCGTATGCCTCTACACTCCTAGAACAAAAACAATTGGTTTACATTCCTAATATTTTCTTTAAATAAACACACTAGCAGAATTCGGCATTCAATTAAACAATTGCTAGCAATTGCTTCTCGAGACAGTTGAGCAAATACTTTTCTCAATGCTGGAACACTGTCCGACAGCGGCCGAATTAATATCCATTTGCTCAACTAACTGCCTTGTTTCTGGGTTCTGCACCAAGTTGCTGAGTAGGGCTGGCAGAATGTAGCAGCAATGGCAGAGGTAAAATTGATTGGTTGAAATATTTCATCCAGCTGTGCTTCTTTTTGGAACTCACAGCAGATTATATCACTGATGTATAGTTTACTCTATCGTCCTGTCTTGTGTCCCGTTACCACATACTTATCCCCTGTGTCTTAGCTTTTAGCAAATCTGCAATGAAGGATGTCTGAACGAGCACCTTGAACAAGGATTTCTTTTTTTTTTATCGAATGAGTGTCTTATTTTGAACATAAATAGTGGATTTATTGTATGCATATTTCTTTTCTTTCTCTTTTTTCTCTTTTCAAGAACTAGTAAGAAGTAATCTGGCTTGGGCACTTCTTCAGAGAAAAATAATGAACAAATTTTTGAAAGAGCTAATCAGGGAAGTATGCAGACACGTGTTAGGGGGTTACGCGGAAAATGTTAACTTTTAGCAAAAACGTACTTACATTATTCTTTACTCATCAGATTCTTCATCCAAGTACGAATTTAAAAAAAAAAGAGAGAGAGAGAAAGAGAGAAAGACGTAATACTTACGTAACGTACGTAATTTTTTGGTAAGAATCAAGAACACAAGTGTTTAAAAAAATTACTGCGTTGAGAACCGGGAGCCATTTCCCAAAACCAAAACAATAATAATAATAATATAAAAATACCAAAACAAATCTAGAAAAACAGAGTTGAGCCACTTTTTACTCAGCAGAAGCTCATATAATCGTGGATACCAAAAAAAAAAAAGACGGGGGATTTATTTTTTGGTAAGAATAAGGAGCAGGAGCACAAGTGTTTGAAATTAAAGCCTTGAGACCTAGAAGCCATTTTCAAAGAAAAAAAACGACTAGAAAAATTTAAGTTTGAACTGCATCTTTAACTCAATGTGAAAGGACTATCATGCATTCATACAGAACGTTTAATCAGTTTTTTGATCGTGTACTCAGAATTTTTAGTCCAAAACTTAAAACAATTTCAAAAAAAAAAAAAAAAACCTTGATCTGCAACTTAGTAGAAATATAAAACAAATAAGAAATATATTTGCGCTGAAAAGTAAAAGAAAGTGACATTTCGTCCATAAGCTAGCTTCTTTTGCACAGAAAAGGAGGGTAATTTTAACCTCGAAACACGAGTCTGTAATCTGTTGCAAATTTATGCACTAAACGTTGAAATATTTTTTTTACTATACATTTTGCTGATTTACTTCTAACAAGAAATATCTATAAATATTTGGCATTATATAGAGGTAGTATTTTTGTATATTTTATCTTTATTATAAAAAACATTTTCAAATATGCACCAAAAAAGATTTCCCTTTTTATGACAACATTTTATTTCACCATATGAACAAAAATGATTTTTATAAATCATTTTTTCAATGCCGTAAAGCTAAGGATTTGGAATTTGATGACAATTGGGAAACAAATGAAAACTTAAAAAGTATCAAGAAATGTTAAAAGAAAAGACCCCCCGCCCCCCCCCCTCTTTTGAAACAAGTAGAACTTTTTCGTTCATTATTAAGTGAGTTGATTGAACACTTATCCTTCACCCCGTTCACTACAACATATCCACTTCCACAAAACAGGATGTTTGTTTTTAAACCAATCCCCAAATCCAGACACCAACCCGAGTTTTCATACATACATACACAAGTTCAACAACAAGATCCCACGTCAAAAAATAAAACTAGCTCGACACTGGAGCTGAAAATTCCAATACTTTCAGTTCTCGGCATATTTACAAGAAGGAGGCAACTGAGCGTAAAGCAGCATCAGAAAAGTTGGAACCACGCCTGCTTGTGTGCCGGTGAAAGGAAAACAATAATGGTGGATAAATTGCTTTCATAAATTACGCATTGTCTTTGTTGGCCTGCTGGAAATAAATCAATGGTTTAAAAACGACGCGGATGTCTAGGTGAAAGTGCGGTTTATTTTTTTTTATCCGGAATGCTTTTTTTTTGTTTCCAGTAACACATTTTTTTGCAACATTAGAAAATATTGTCAATGATGCTTTTAACTTGGAATACGAGTGCTTACCTCTGGGACGACAAGTTTAATTTATTAAAATAAAAATAACTTGTTAGGTTATTTGCAAACCATACAAAGTAGATGAATCGGAGAGGAAAGGATAATGTAGTAGTTTAAGGGGGGGGGGGAGATGAAGAGGCTACGTTTCACTGTAAAAAATAAATGTTGTTTTTATAGTATAATGCAGCTCATTTTATAGTATTAAACTGTAAAATTGTTAATTTTAACAGTAAATTTACTAATGAAAGTAACACAAAGAAGCTCGATATATATATATATATATTTCTCTTGCAATTGAAACTTTTTATGATTAGAACATTTTTTAAGGTTCATTACTTTCCCACTCTATTACAAGACATATGTAACAGAGTGAAAAAATATTTTTGAATTACCTTCATAAATTACATAAATACACAACACTTTTCAAACAAATAGATAATCAATTAAAAATATGATTAATATTTGGAAATTATTAAACTTGACACAAAAATTCTAAAGTGATGCACATGATTAATACTATTTTTACAAGAATAACCCCTAAAATATATTGGTTTATTTTGGCGTTCCTATTTAAATTTCGCACAATATTTATCATTTTTATTTTGCTCTTACTTTTGCGCTTACTTTTTTTCCTTCTTTAATCTTAACTTCTTTTCCCTCTCTCTCTTTTAATGTAGAAAGAAAGAGAGGTTAAGTGTGATTTTGTAAACATGTCTTTACATTAACTTCAACATATATTGTCACTTTTAGAGAAACTAAAGAGCATTTTAACCGTAATTCAAACCTTCACCAACCATTATAAATATAACTTTAATCCGACGCGTCAAAGAGCACGTCTCTTCCTTAAAAATTAATTGCCTTTGACAAAGTTCCGGCCTGTGATTTCAAACTAGCCTAATCAATAATCCAAAAAGGAAAACAATTTCTCCAGGTCCGTTCCCGAACGCTCCAAACTTAAAACACTAAAACTCAAACTTATCTTCGGTTTCAAAAAGCACTTTTCGAAATTTGAAACACTAAAGGGAATATTAATGGAGCATAACACTCATTACCACGTTCTTGAAGCTCAGATTTAACGCCATAAAAATTCCTCGGGATAAGGCTCGCCGCTCCAGTTTACAAGGAATATGTACGTTTGATAAACGACGGCACCGCTCCGTTCTTTTCAGATAAACCAAGAACTTTTTAACCAATCACAGCAGAGGGCCCTGGGCGACTGATGCGTACAAGAAGTAGGGCACAAATTTCTTGATTTATGACTAAGCTTTTACTGAAAGAGTTATGAATATGATCTGTAAAGGGGATGCTAAAAGTATTAAGCACCCGGAACTTCTTAAGTGGGTTCGAAACTTCAAGGGTTTGTGAGGAAATGGGCGCAAAATCATGAACTAGTAGTAATACCCAAGCAACATATATTACATTTTGTATTTATGAGGACATAATTTAAATGTTAAGAATTATTTTTGAATATTTTTTTTAACTTTTTGTAACTAACAGACATTTAACATTAAAGTTTTTAATGTATTATGCATATGTTTGTGTTAGTAATGTCTCATTCGGACCTACTTTTCGTAAGAGTTAAATACAAAGAAAATCTCTTGGCTAGCGGTAGCCAGCCGCCAACAGATGATGATTTCACGGAAAATAGCTAACAAAAACTTAAGTACCATTCACCAAAAGTGAGGGAGGACCATGTGCATCTTTATTTGTTGAAAATCATACTTTCGTTTGTTGCATAGTTGTATCTTTAAATTGAAAAACTAAATGCATTGAAATTTTGAGTATTGTATTGGTAGAGTATCATAATCTTAACCATTACAACACTCAAAAATCATTTACAGTATAGCCTCGATTAAACGATTGCCTATGAACTGTAAAAAAATATCGTTAAATCGAGGGTATCGTTAAATCGAGAAAGCATACTTATAAGTTAAACGGATTAAACTATTGATAATTAAGTGAACGCTTAAACAAGTATACGTTATTTTGCTTCTTTCAGAAAACTGCGCATTTATATTATTTCCAAAATTATTTCATCGATCTTTGTTTTCTCGTGTTGAGAAAATTTCACTTTTTTCGACCTCATTTTTTCGACTGATCACTCTCCTCTCAAGGTGAAAAAGATTTTGTTTGGAATACTAGAAGTTTGGACGTTACTGAAGGATGAATCTTTTTACTATTGGAACATGAGATCTCATGCTGTTGCAAGTAAAATAGTCAGAAAAATATTTCAAACATTAGGGTCATTCCATAGAAATGTCAACATCAGCCGAAGAAAAAAAAATACCGTAGTGAAAAAAGTATCAAAAAATAAATAAATAAGTAAATAGGAATCATGCAACATAAGAAGTTTAAAAAAGTTGAAGAAGTGTTGAAATTATCACTGAGATTATCCATAATAAATAATTTGTAGTGTGTTTACTCCTTGTTATTCGATGGTTACGTGAGTCACGTTACGTTAGTCACACTCCATCTTGAGTAAAAACGACACTCAACACTAAAAAAAATTAAGATTTAATAAATGTGTTTTATGTTTTTAAAAGCCAACTTTACACATTTTTCAAATATATCATTCAATTTTTAACACTTGCTTAACTTAGAGAAATTTTTGCCTCACAACATGAGCATTAATTTTCAGGGTTGTAAAAATGTTACGTTAGTCACGCTGCTATTTTGGTTGAAAAAATATCTACTGTCAGTAATTTTGCTTTAAATTCTAAACAGAAATTATACATAGATACCATGTACATTATAAATCCACCAGCATAACTAAAAAATATGTTTTATCCTTTAAGTTACAAGTAAAAACAGTTTTTTTTTTTTTTTTTTTTCAAAAATACGCCATCCCTTTGTACATATTCAACAATGTTAAATTTAACAAATTACGGGATGACGTATGTGAAAAGTACAAAACAACCCACATGGGTAAACATTCAGTTTGATATATACACAAGAAAAATAATTTTGGTTAATACTAAATTAAAATAAAAAAAAATAAGTAAAATATTTACATAATGGTAACGGAAAAAAAAAAAATAAATAAATAAATAAAACAAATGAAAAATGTTTTTAAAGGAATAAATAATAAAATATATAAATAACAAAAACTAAATGAAAAAGAAAAAAAATATATATATAAATAATAAAACATTATAATTAAAGAGAAAAAAAAGAAATGTAGATAATTTAATAAATAAATAGCAGAAAGAACAAGAAAAAGGTGCAGTTAATAGTATTGACGTTAAGAAAAAAAAAAAATAAATAAAAATAAAAATTATCCGAAAAGAAAATGCTCGTGGTCTATTAGAAAAGAAATAAGAGCAGTAATTTTCTTTTTTGCTGCAGGAAACGAATAATAGTTTTTTAAGTCTTGAGTCCAATTGCCTGTAGAACGAAGATGGAATGAAGAAGTATGAATACAATGCTGTATGTAATGTTGAGGATTTCCAGGTGCTTTGCATCTGCAGAGATCAGTATTTCTTAGGTGGAATCTTTTTAGGTACGAAGGAAATGGACCATGGCCAGTAAAGAAAAATACTTCATGTCTGTCTAAATTCAAAGGAGTAAATTTAACTTTGGAACGAATTTTATAGATTTCTCTTCCTGTAAGTTCTTGATCCCAACGTTCTTGCCAATCAGTCAGTAAGTCTTGTAATAATTTATGCTTTGCTAAACTTCTTGGAAATGGTAAAGAATTTTGTTTTGTTGGTACTAATAATCCATTTGCTGTTTGATTTGCTAGAAAATCAGCTCTATTGTTTCCATCAGAGTTTGAATGACCTTTAATCCAAGAAATTTTTATAGAATGGTGATTAATAAGTTGCTGTTGGATTTCAGCTATTAATGAGCTTGTTGGGTTTAGATTACTTATTGATTTGATGACTGATTGGCTATCACTGTACATAATTGATGGTAAATTATTATGAGTTACAGCATGATTTATTGCTTCTCTTAAAGCAAACGCTTCAGCTTGAAAAATTGAGTTGGAGACATTTAGAAGATAGGTGGTTTCGTTAGTAGGAGTTGTGCTATTTAAAATAAGGAAAGCAGCCGCTGTAGCTTGTTTTGTTTTCGAACCATCTGTGAAGTAACGGGATTTAGAAACATTATTGTTTGAATTGTCCAAATTTGATGAGTTTATTTTTAATGAAGAGGCTAAGGAAACACTTGGATGAAATAAAATTGTTTTGACTTTCTTTTCAAACGTAGACGATCGAAGAATTCCAAAATTGGTTACAACGTCCTTGTTAAGTCTAAGTAATGTTCCTATTTTTGCTTCGTAGGAAATTTGAATATCTAAAGGAGGTATACCAGTGATTATTTGTAAAGAACTATTTGCTGTTGTTGCGTAAGCTCCTGTTAAATTTAATAATAAAGGACGTTGCAATTTCAAAAGATTTAAATTTAATCTTGTAGTTGGATTTCTTGCCCAAATCGGAGCTGCATAAGCAATTATTCTGAGAAAAACTGAGTTGTACAAGCGTGTTCTGAAACTAATATTGTAACCCCAATATTTTCCTGCTAGGCGTCTTAAATGTTGTAAATAATTTAAGTAAAAACAGTTACAAAATCAGCTCTGAATGTTACGTTAGTCGCTATGGAATGACTCTATACTACTGTATTTTTGACGAGAGATAATTTGGCCCTGCCCGATATCGTTAAATCGAGGAAAGCTATCGTTAAATTGAGGAAGTTTTAATATTAAATTCAAGACCTATGAGTCGGGACCAATGAAATGTATCGTTAAATTGGGGAAATCGTTAAATCGGGTATCGTTAAATCGAAGTTATACTGTACTTTTTTTGGGCTTCATATGAATATACTTTCTTCAAAATATCTACCAAAAGGGAAAAAATGCCTAAAACTTCCTGCAAATTTGGCAACTATTAAGAATTCCTAGTCAAGAGCTTTGGCAAAAAGTGCTATCAGATCGTTGAAACAGGTGCTTAAGAAAAAATCATAAAAACTCTCTAAAGAAAATTAATAAAAGAAAAGGTAGCCATTCTCTATTTTTGCAGCAGTTTTTACTTTCGTTAGAACCGTCACCGATTGTCATTATGGTTAAAATCACTATCAGTTAAAAATAACTATTGAAGAAAAATATTGCATGATCATCTGTTTAAATAATTGAAAGATTGAAATAGTGAAAATAATTGGTAATCTATATTTAGTATTGGAGCTTTTATCTCTTATTTGGAGACTACTTATACGAGAGAAAACTTGTATCAGAAACCTTTGCATTGATAAAGTGTACACTACAGTTATATATGAGTGTATTTTAAGTTGAGAGGGGTTTGAAAAAAACAAAGTGCAACAAAAGTCATGAATGAGTAAAAAAATAAAAATGAAAAAAGAAATAAACCTCATAGTCTTTTTAGGCATTCGCGATTCTTTTGCAAAGAACGTCATAAAATTAGACTGCTAACTACACTCTATATCCCCAATGTCAAACAACTTCATTCATTTCCAAGTTAATTCATTAAACTATCAAAAACTGGTTTTCATTGCTATTCAGGAAACATAATCCTGACGGAACGAAGCAAATCAAATGAATCATCACCAATTCAATTCTGAACACGAAATCTACAGAAAGAGGTTGTACTTTGCTTCGCCTACAAAAGAAATTCAACGATAGATAATTAAACACCCCGATAAAAACACAATAAACCAAAGCAGCGCACGACAGTTCTCTTAATAAACCAATTCCGAGTTCCGTATCGGAAAAGAATTACTATTTATCCAATGCTCTCCTATTGGAATTCCCAAGTGCCAATATTTCTATTAATTAGGGAAAGAGGGCGATGTTTTAATTATTTTGACGTCACTCTTACGCCTGACGAAACCGTGTAACGCTTATTGGTAAATCGGGTGAGAGGACGGAAGAGCCCGAGCCTTGTCCAACTTAATACAACTATCGCTTCAAAACGCTGTTAATCAAAATGCTGCGGAGAATTTAGCGCAGTTGCTAAGATACAAACGCTTGTTTGAGGATAAGGTTTATATTTGTTCCTCAATAGCTTGATGTATTGTTTCAGGTAATTAAGTAACGCCAGTTACTCTGCTGTGTGTTTGCAGCTTCATTCTTCTGTTTTGGGGTTTTAAACTGGTATTTAGTAATGATTTGATAAGTTTTAATTACCTAAATCTAATGCAGAGAGATTAGTCGGGTTGAAACTGCCGAAAGTAATCTCTTGTGTAGTTGCTACCTCTACGCAAGAATAGTAGCACTTAATTAAATTTCTGAATAATTTTGTCGTCCAACTATCTTAGGAGCAAAGCATCGCTTCTCTTTATCTTTTTATCTTTATATGTAGTTAGATTTAAACGTAAACTTAACTCTATTATAGATATTAATCACATTATTACGTTAGTTTTAGTTACATCCTTACCTTCTGAGTAAACTTTGGGAATGAAGTAACAAATTGAAAAGTATAACGAATTTTTATCCCATTTGGAAAACATATCGTTATTAATTAAATTTACAGCATAGTGAAGAAAATTGATCTCCAGCTTTAATTAATATTTATAACAACAATTATTGAAGTGATTGGTGCAAAAAAAGGAAGTAGCTCTAAATTTCAAATTTTAAAAGGTCCGCATAAAAGCTTATAACACCAGTACATATTTTTATTTCTTTAAATTTTTGGGACTCCTTTTGTAAAAATGTACTAAGAAACATACAAGAAGCGTTGATAAAATAATGAAAAAAAATTTTTTTTTGTTTCTAGCTCTAACGTATTTTTGAAAATATTGAAATTGAAGCTACCTCTCTTTCACAGCAAGCCCCTTTCAGTTCTTTATCTGTAGAGGCGTATTAAGATAATTTTCCATGTTGTTTGCATACTTCGAAATGTACTATACTAACACTGTAATTGGTTAAAAATTATTCATAAACGAAGTAGGTGGTAGTCCATAATTGGTGTCACGCTATGAAGGGGGGGGGGGTCGAGAAATTGAAAGTTGGTGTCAAGTTTAACAGATGGAATTACAATAAATCTTAGAAAAAATCGGTCATAGGTTCGTAGAACAATAATTTTGCTCAATTTGGTGCCTAACGTTTTACATCACATTACATCACTGAAGCTTTTCTCTTCTGACTCAACACCTGTGGTTTGCTCGAAGGAAAAATTTGTGAAACTAATTTTCAAATGCAATCAATTTGGTCTTGAAGAATGATTTTCTCATGTATATAATTTACAAATATGCAGTGTGTTTAATATAAACATTTTTCCGTTTGGATGCCGTGCTTAATCGGGTAACGGATGAACGAATACTGATAGTATTCGTTTAAGCGGGGTCGACAGTATATGATTCATAAAAAATGACATCCCTGTTTTAATATTCACAAAATAACGTTAGGTATAAAACATTTTCATACTTCAAGCAAAGCTTATGATCGTTACAAGTTTTTTTTTCTTCCTCTTTCGTTTCTGTTTTTAATTCTATTTATTTATTTGCGTTTGAAAAAAAAAAATTCAGGCTAGTCGTTTTCCTATACTATTCTTCTGCCGCAAAACATCCTTAGTGCTGGGGTAACACCACTAATACTGAAAACTCATATTTCAATTAACATCAAAACTCCAATGTCAATTAGCTCAATGCATAGATTATTCTGCAATACGCAAAAAAAAAAATGTTGTCTATTATGCTTTTCCTCTATCAGATCAATGCCAGAAATGGTTATGCATTCCCCCTCACCAGCGGGCTTGTCGAAAAAAAATAAGGTTGATACATGTCTTGACATACATGGAAGTATCCGGCATGCCGGATAATTCCGTGCTTGTTTTGCAACAAAATAAAAAAATAGCCTGAAGAAATTGTTTATTTAGACTAAGCACAAATATTCAAACGAGAAGCGAAATAAAATTATTTTGCGTTTGTTATCAATAAGATTTTTCTTATCAGAATAATAACAACATTGCTATTTAATGCTTTGACAAAACTAAAACGTTTACCAATATTATTCAGATAATAAACAGAACCCATCTAACAATTAAATTTATTTTTCTAACCTCGTTTTTCCGGCATGCCGGAAACAATCCGAATTGAAAACCTTTTGAATGTCAAATTTTGCGGCAAATCGACTGATTCGAGGTACTACTGTAATAATGAACCAGCTTATTCAAATGTACAGAGAAACGTCAAATGTTCAAAAAAAAGTCGTTCCTTATGATTTTGTATGCAAGACCGATTAATTATGGATATCATTCATTTATTTGAATATTGAAATCTCTTACGAGGTTTCAGTGGAGTCCGTTTTCGAAATAAGAGTGATGCTTTTTTTTATTATCAATATTTATTTCTGTTGACAAAAAAAAAAAAAAAATCTGACATTACTTCAAAGTGTTTCTAGCTACTTGATTTTGGCTCGATAAAAACTGGTAATTTGCGAGCATGCATATAGTTCAACTTTTGAATCCATCATTTTATTAGAACATTATAAGTAATTGCAAAACTTTAGACGTCATCTTAAAATGTGAAATTTCCAGAGAAAAAAAAGGGTAATCGACGAATAATTATTCATATTTGAAACTCTTACAGACAGATTGCGGATTGAATAAACAATTTTATTTGTAATGTCATGCGTTTTCTTTAATGAGCAACCTTAGTCAAAAATTCAAAACTTATAACGCACTAGTAATATTTTGAAGTTCATGTATATAATTTAAAATATTTTTTTAAATTCTAGATTTTTTTGGGTGGGAGGAGGGGGGGGCAATTAAAAATAAAATTCTTAATCACTTTGATACGTATTTAATATTCAATCAATGAAATGCTAATTTTCGACACCAATTTTTTTTTTTCTCGCGATAAAGCTCTAAGAGTTCTATAATTAGAACAGCGAATTTGTGCATTTTCTCAAAACATAATGTAATTTCTACTGCATCAAAGAATTCCCAGACATTGATTGCTTTCCAATATTTTCGTCACAAAAACAAGAAATTTAGTGAGAAACAGCCGAAAGGAAAATTTGTCAAAAGTTGCACCAACTGACAGTTTAAGATCAAGGCACGACCACCTATCTCCATCGGTTTGGCTTTAGAGATCTGCATTGTTACGTCGGAAATTCCAACATGGAAGGAATTTACCTGCAGAGCAGCCCCCGCGCTGAAAAATACGAGCGAAATTATCAGCTGCTTTTGGGTGGCAGGGCCAAATGTCGCCCACAGACGGGTTCGAACTGCCCCCTCTCACTCTCGTAAAAGAAGAAGCAAACCTACCTTGATTTTGGGAAACTCAAAAGCCCCGGTTTCCAGGAGAGCCGATTCGCACATCGTCACTGCTGTTTTCAGCGCAGCAGGGGCCTCCTGCGCATGTGCACGGCGCAGCTTCTACCCCTTTCCCCGCCAAAGCGGTTCAAGTCAAGTTTTGATTCCAACGCGGTCGCTTTCTGGGACGCATTGCCGGTCTTTTGGAATTAAACTAATTCGGGGGTGCCCCTGTCCCGAGAGGGGGGGGGCGGTGGCAGTGTAAACTATGGCATGGGCATTTTTCGGTACGGTTGCTTCAAGGGGTTTTCTTTCTTCCCCATTTGAGGGGGGGGGGGGGGTTCGTTAAGTGACGATTCTCCGTAGTACTTGAGAGGGGCGGAATCTATCTTAGGGGATTGGCACCCCTGACTTTTATAAAATGCTAATTTATAATTCCTCGAAGCCAAAGCCGAACAAGCGAAAGAATATTTCTTGAAAAATTTCAGGTAAGATTTCTTTTTTTTTTTTTTCTTTTTTCGAAATTCTTGTAAACAATGAGTTTATTAAATAACCGCTACCTTTTATAACGTGTAAAAATTTAGTTTAAGAAAAAAAATATATCTTGTAAACTATGCAAGTGATCATTTTATAACGAATTAAGGCCATTCCACGAAAAAGCCGCCATCTTATCTCGCACGTGACGCTCATGTATTTCATTAAAAAGTAGTGATTGTAAACGATAATAAACGGAATTTGGTCGATTTCGAAATCACAAACCGATGTGGGACTTCTTAGGCAAAAAACTTCTTCTAAAAGTATTACTTTTTAATGAAATATTTGAACGTCAAGTGCAGAACAAAATAACTGCGTATTCGTGGAATGGCATCTTATTATTATCGTTATTTTGAATCAAATTTAAAGCATGAAACAAACCAAGAACAAGCAAGGCTGATATAAATTATAATATTTTTCATAAGCTAAAGTATAACCGGAATCAACAACGAGATGAAATAAATAATGTAATATTATCAACGACGGACGAGTGTTGTATTTATTGGGATCTATATTTAAATTTAAATAGTTCCAAAGCGAAATTATTTTCAAATGTTAACTACGCAAATTATTTGAACTGAGTAAAATTACTAAATATATAAAACATAAAAAAAAAATTATAGTTAGCATATGCATGCTTGGTTGTTCCCTCCAGTGTTCTATAAAAAGCCGCGAAAAATTATCTAACAAACAAATGCTTTAGGAAACAATTACTATAATACAGTGATGCCCAACCTTTTCCACCCACGGGCAGCACCTCATATTAAAATTATTCTTGAAGGCCAGAGCACAAAGTACCAAAATGTTACAAATTTTCAACAAAACATAGGAAAATATGGAAAAGAATGAAAATTAAAGCCAAATGATTGTTGTTATTACTTAATTATATATTCATGTATTATGCATCTGTTTTCAGAAACGAATTTCTGAATATTTAGCTTTAAGTTGAGATCATTGTCATCAATCGTGCATTATTTTATTTATTTATTTATTTGTTTGTTCATTTATTTTTTCATTCTGAACACTAGTAAATTTTAAGTTTTTGTGAGTGCCAAAAAACGCCAATTTCTCCTCAATATTTTTTCCTGAATAGAAACTGATTCGTAGGAAAATATATTTTAGATGAAAAGGGAAAAAAATAGTAAAAATGCCACTTCGATTAAAATATATATATATATATTCGAGTTATTGATTCCTTTTGAGCTTCAATAAATTATCAGAAAAAATAAAACACATTTCTTGAACTTTAATCTCTTTGGGGAAAATGTGACGTGATGAATGAAAGATTTCTGTACATTAGTACAGAGCCTAATGTTAACAAAAAAAGGCCTCTTTTCTGTGTATACTTTAGCTAGTATAAGAAAAATAGTACTGAATAAGCTTTTAAAGAGTTTCTTTTACTTTACAGACTATTTTCGAACATGGATTTGATTGCAGAAGTTTTACTATTTAAGACGTATGAGCTGCAACAACAAAACATATTTATCATAAGAGGAGAACAGTAAATTGCATTACCACCCGCAGTATAGAAGTTTCCACAGAACTAGAAGCAGTTAACGAGGAATTCGCAGAGCAAAAATATGAATGAACGGAAATGGAAATAGTTGAAAGTAGTCCCTTCCAGAGATGTAATGTAAAAAGCATGTAAGAAGTTCTGACAAAAATTTAAAAATAAATGAAGACTGAATGTAAAAAACTTTTCTTGCAGGAGAAAAATGATTATAATAATATTTGACATAATAATTTTATATTTATTATTTATAATTAATATTTAACTGCATAACTACTGTTATTCATTTTTCTTTTTTTTTCAACAGTTTAAAGGCTTGCCCAACAACACACATAAACTGGAAGGACAGAGCAAAAGCAGTTATAGCTATAAAAAATAAAGAGAACTCATTGATGATTTTTGGTTTAATTATAAGCTCTATGACGAAGAGACAGAGGGAGAGAGAAGGGAGAGATTTTAACGTTTCTACGAGTGTATTTCACTGAAAATGGGAAATACGACTCAAAAATTTAAGAGAAGAGTATATTTTCTTCTTTCGTACTTTATGTAAAAGTTTGACATTTCGAAAAGAGAAATGAAAGTTTTAACACATTGTATTTGAATTTTTTAATAGTTTTTTGTTTAAATACAAACTTTGAAACATTTTAAGTGTGATAATCATAATACGCATAACGCATACCTTCTTGCCCTACCATATATATATGTATACATAAACGCCATTAGAAATCAGGATAAACGACCACCAGAGAAACATAAATCGCCGCGTTATCCATGGCTTGGCTTTAGCGAGAAAAAGATGAACTAAAACAAGTCATTTACGTTTTCATGTTCACTGTAGACAGCACGATCATTATGAATCGCACTTTCCGACCATATTTCATCATTTTCAAAAATAAGCGCTTAAGAAAATGATTTCAAAGTTATCAACTTTTATCAATGCAAGAAAGATGTGAATAGGAAAACGTACACAAGAACAAAATGAAATAAAAATATATGGAGTGAAAATTTTTCAAACTGGCACTTTTTGAACTTAATTGAAAATTCTTACGCATAGCGATGACTATTAAACTTGAATGTACCGTTTACCCATAAATGAAAGGAAGTGCTTAAAATTCATCTCAAAAGAATAGCTATGAAGCGATAAGAAAGAGTTTGAAATTACTAAAGTAAAAAAAGAGGATAACAGAACTACCTAACGCACTTAAAATAATGGAATTACTAAAAAGAAATTTAATCTATTCAAAACTTCGATAAAACTTGAGACTGCTTTCAAATGCATCGAATTTTTCGGAACATAAAACTGTAACGATGTCTGAAATTAACTGGAGAAAATACTACAGGAATTTAAGATGCTTTTTTTTTCCTAAAATTAAAGTGAAGTTTCTTTTCAAAAAAATAAGAAGAAGAAAAAGAAGGAAAAGAAAACGAAATTTATATTTAACCCATTAATGCCTGGCATTTTTTTTCCAGAGTTATTTTGTATATTGGTTACACGGCTACAGAACACACTTTACAATGGTTATGTGCTGCAATCTGTTAATAATGAATTGAAACAATACCAAAGTAATAATTGAACATTATTATTTGGTTGCAATGTTCATTTTTGGTCAATTCAGACACTTTTTGGACCGTCCCTAAAAAGGGACGCTAGGCATTAATGGGTTAAATAAATTTCAGGATTTTACTTTGTTGTTAATTCAAATAATTTATTTTTCCGGAATATTATATGCAGAGATAAAAAGGTGCATTTTTAAAGAGCCTTCAATAAATTAATCAAAATATATAAAAGGAAAAAATCATATCCGAAAGACTTCTGCAATAATTTTGTGGCGTATTTTGTTTGTTCAGTTTAAAATTTGGATAAAATCTCTAAAATTATGTAAAAAAAATCATTTCTTTTCCGAAAAAAAAAAAAAAAAAACTCACATTACATTCTTAGAGTCTAAGAAAAATATATAAGTCATACGAATCAGATGATTGTAGGAATAAATTTATGATGAAGCTGCAATAAAATAGCTAGGAACCGCAACGCAAAGTATCAGTTTGCACAACACTCAAATTGATAGCATATCCCTCTAGAATGAATAAACATAAATGTTTGCACATTACTTAAATATAATTTCATTTATGAACACTAACTACAATTGTAAGAAGGGCATACCACTCAAGAGTCAAAATAAAACTATCCATTCATACATATTACGTCAAATAGATTTAGGTGGCATAAAAACGCATCCCACCGTAGGATCCTACGAGAGCTTCCCGATTGATGCATTGCCATCACGTGATCGGTTCCCGATTGGTGCATTTTTCACGTGATCTGGCGCTTTGGCGGAAGAGTTTGATGTGAGATTTAAATGTAGCATATGTCAAAAAGCTGTCAAAATTTCACTCTATCAAATATTATGGATAATTTATCGAATTCTTACAACTACTGTAAAATTTCAAATGAAGTTATACGCATTCCAGAAGTCACGGACAGAGATTCAGCGGAGGTAAGATTAATTTATTTCTTGGAATCTGTTCTTTTTTCCCCCTAACTTCGTAATCTCTTGTTTTAATGATGGTAAAGTAAAGTCGTTGTTTTCTGGCATGTAAATTTTGAACACGTTTTCCCATTCTTATGCGTATTTTATGGATTTATACTAGGTATACTGAAAAAAAAAAAAAAAAGAGATATAGTTTTGTTCTTTCTGCTGAATCAATAGATAGCATTGTTGTTCTGAGTGTTTACATTTAGATTGTATTTCATGTATTTGTATTCTTTGTTACATTTTTATTGCAGATTTTACTTGTATTAATGGTTCTACTTTTTCTATTTTGAAATATATATGTAAAAGCTTTTAATATTTCAATGTGTTCTGTGTACAAAATTTATTAACTTGATAATAATAATAAGCTTCTGCTCTGGATCATAAAAAAGAGCGATTTCCAGGATCTAATCCAGGGGTGGCCAACCTTTTTAGGGAGAGTGCCACCATCTGGAGAGAAAAAGCTCAGCGTGCCAAGTTGTACTTTTCCAACAAACTGAAACTTTTTTTAAGGTTAAAAATAGATTTTAGGTTGGCTGATTATGTAGTAATTCTTACTCAAATGAAACATTTTTTCTCATAAATCTGAGCAATTGAAATCTAAATGATAATAAAAATAAAACTTGTCCAAACTTAAGAGTTATCGTTAATAAACACTTTTATAAGTTCTCAATTGTCTAATGCTTTAAAAAGAAACAAATGGCATAAGCATTCTATTCTAAAAATTAAACAGTGTATTTAATGTGGTGTATGAGTCTTTATTTGTTTTACCAAGTCTTTAATTTTAGGATTAGTTCTTGAGAATCCTAAGAAATTTAAGTGTTTTAAGAACTGTCAATTAATATTCAACGGTATTTAGATTTTTCTGCATTCAGAACAAAAAATATTTATTTAGAAGCGTATTTTGAACCAAATATACAATAGCATCAGACGGCTAAAGTGTGTAAATGTGAGAAAAAAATTGTTGGTACTGACTGTTTGCGTATTGTGCGCCTGGCAGCCACGAACGCTTCCATTTGAAAAAAGGGAGATAGGTTTAGGATGCGCACTTCCCGATGCCTTCAGCTTTTGTTCGCTTGCTACTTCCTCGTTGCATTCCCCCCTATTTCGAGCAAGTCATAAGAGACTTGACGCGTGCGCAGATGCGACGGAGGTCGCACGAAAAAATTTTAGACAGTACAAATTTACAAATTTCTATATAACGTGGATGACTTTCTGTTGACGAAAGCTCTTATATTTGATTACCAATACAAAAGGTCAGTAATTCTGATGTGGATATCAGAAGGGTAACAAGTAGTGTCCTGCAAAGAAATAGACAAAGAATTTGAAAATATCGGCATTATTTTTTTTGTAATCCTGAAAATCATCAAACCTAACACTGAATGTATACTCAAAATAGGTGTAAAATTTTCTCCATATATCATTGAAAAATTATTAAACGTGGGTTGATACTTTCAGTATTAAATTTAATGTTTTATTCTTTTTTCTCAAACCAGAGAAAAAGAAACTGAAGTTTCATCATAAAAGAATGTAGATGGCCTATACTGGTTTAAGAAACTTTTTTTGTACTATCTTAAATTTAAATTACTTAAAAAGCTGGATTATAAGAGATGACATAGTTAGATTCATTTGCTATTCTTCATTCCTAAATAGCAAGTCCTAATTGCTTTCCTTCCAGACATTTGAAAAACACCTCCCCAAAACTTCTACAATCGTATGACTATTTTTCCTTTGAACAGCTATTGCACATTTCAATGAATGAGTAACTTGCCATGCTCTCCTCTTTCTCCTGGTAAAAGTTCACAAAACCAGAGCTCTAATTCGTAGTTTGTTAATACAGTGAACTCTACAGGTTCACCAGCAGAGAAAAAGTCTCATTCTTTACCATGTTTGTGATAAATAATTCGATGATACTTTTGAAGTTTTTTTTTTTTTTCCAAATTATTTTCAAGTAATGTAACAACTAGCTGTCGTGGCGTCACGAAACTTTCTTCTATATCTATCTTATGAATTCCGGTTACAAAATAAAATACGTACTCGCCCGAGTAATTGGAGACAGCTACAATTTCCCAATTATCGTAATAACCCTGCAAATGCAGAATCAATGAGCGAAATTGGAAATCATTGCAAAAGCCTTGTTTAGATTAATTGCAAACATTTTATTTGTTAGTAAAAAGAAATTGGCAACAGTTAAAAATTTCAAATCATTGAAAGTTTTCAGCTGTTTTGATAATTAAATAGCGTGAAAGCGATTTTTTAATGAATTAATTTTTCGCATTGTTGACTAAGCGCAAAAATCACCCCACGAACCCCCTGGGGCGATTGGCGCCAAAATTTAATCGATGCTTGCTTCCATATTGGGTTAGTGTTATTCCAAATTTCATTCAAATCGCAGCAATATTTCCCGAGATACAGTAGGTGCAATGACAAAATAAGCACTTTTGATTGCTCCACCCCCCTTTGAGATATTGACACACAAATTGAATCAGCACCTGTACTCAATAGGGTCTACCTATGGACCAATTTTCGTTTGATTCCGCCGGTTACTTTCTGAGATATAGCAATCACCCCCGCGCAGAACACGTGCGATTGCTCCACCCCCCTTGGAGGAATTCGCTAAAAAAAGTCAGGTGCACCAGTTCACATGGTGGTACATATGTGCAAAAATTTTTGTTCGATTTCATTCAGTAGTTTTTGCTCTAGCGCGGCCACAAAAACTGGTCACACACATACAGACTCACACACACACACACACACACAGACACACAGACGGACAGACATTTTCCAAAAATGGTCGAAATGGACTCAGCGCACCTCAAAACGTGCAAATCCGTCAAAATTCGACATTCGAAAATTTTCACGAAACCAATACTTTCTTCTATATATTAGATATAGAAGAAAGTAAAAACAATTCAAAGATTTTCATTTGTGCAACCATACCGAATTTTGTCCTATCTGGTTTCTTAATTTTACATGCAAAGTTAACTTTTAAAAAAATTTCTTCATCCGTAGCTGAAATTATTGCAGATCAAGAATAGATTCAGCAGCATCGAAAGTTTCATTAGTGTCAGGCACAAATATGCTTTATAAAGCCTTGTTTGTACCGTCACAGATTTCGTTGGATGTCCGAAGCTAACGCTAAGTACTTTGCAATAGTGTAGTTAAGACATCAATTTGTAAGCCAGCCTCCTGGCACTTAATCGTCATAATATCATTGTATTTATCAGTTCAAGGGTTTTAGTTTTCATGAATATTTTTGAGATTGATATTTCCCCTCAATTTTAGAATATTTTCAATGAGTCTTCGCGTGCCACTGTTACTGCTTTGCCGTACCACATTGTGGCACGCGTGCCGCGGGTTGGCCATCACTGACCTAATCCAACCAACTAAATGGTGTATAGTGGTAGATACTCTCTCTCTACTCTGAACGGTAACGTGCACAGTAGATAGAGAGAGTATTATGAATAAAACGAGATCTTTTATTAGTGCCATTGGAAATTGAATAATATTCTTTAATTTGAGGACAACTGCTCATGTTTGAGTATTTAAAGAAAGAAAAAAAAATGACTTTAAGTATTTTTATATGAATAAAATTATTTACAAGAACAAAAATAAAGTGCTTTAATTGGAGTACTGATGTGTTAATAAAGACAGAATGAGAAACTTATGTAAAAAATCTCATTCGTATGTACTTACAACTGAAATTGTCAAGCTGCTAACACTCAAACCATTAATTTTGGAAATTTTCGTTTTTACACATAAAAAAATGAAACAAAACCAATGAATGTAAGTAAAATATGTAATTTAAAGAATGGAACCGATGTTATAAAGTTATGTCAAATTCAATGAATTTAATTTGCAGTTCAATAATCGATAGAAAAAAAAAGTATTTCAGCTAAAATGGAAATTTTTAGACTGAGCAATTCATGAATTCATGTGTAAAAATTATATCATAGTTTGTTGATAAAAAATCCCCATGAATAATCTTAAAGTAGCAAAAATACAATTGCCCAAAAATTTATTTCTTGAAAGATACGCAAAAATAAAATTATCACAAAACGCATCCACGGAAAAAATAAACAATAAAAAAAATGAATGAAAAAAAAAAAAGAGAAAAAAAAAAAAACTCAGCGGAAAAAGCGTTATTTCGCCAATATTGATATTCATTGGCACTAAGCTCTATTTTACGGCAACCGTTTCGCCCAATGAAAATCGTCTCGTAGGATCCTACGGTGGGATCCGTTATTATGCATTTAGGTAGGGCTAAGGCCCCTATATATACGAGCCGGCGCATCAAGATTAAGTTTCACCACTTTGGATCCAGCGCGTGTTTGTGTGTTTGAGTGGTTGTCTTTTCTGGCCAGTAATCGCGTTTTGGTAATTTTTTACTGTGAGCAATTATTAGCGGCACGTGGATTTGGCAAAGCTTAACAATGTGCCAAAATTTTTTTCTGGTAACCCTACTCCGCAACAATGAAAATTTGAAAGTAAAAGTTAAGGAATTGGATCCAAAGTGGTGAAACTTAATCTTGATGCGTCGGGCTGTCTATATAGCGGCTCTAGGTAGGGCTTTATATTAACGAAGTTTAAATAAAGCTAAAAGCAAACAGTTTAATTTAAACCATTAAAAAAATGTCCTTTGTAGTTTCTTAATGCGCGTTACAAAAACTGCGATGTTAAACAGTTATAAAAGGACAATTCCATTTTAATAAGAAATATCAATTGCTGCACAAAACAGGCAGTAAAGGCTCCACATATGTTACATTCCTGTTTCTTTGCATGAATTTATGAACATGGACTCTACTTCTGTATATCTACTTATATTTAAAACTGAGTATTTTTCTACCTTTCTTTTTTTCTTTCTATGTGAAGTTTCTTCCTCCTGAACGCCGATGAACTTAAAGTCGAACCTGGTACCGATATCTTGGCAATTTTTCAGAATTCATTCGTATTAATTTGTATAATAATACGATTTTAATTAACGAAGATAAGTAGTCACTTTTAAAGCGATTTGTCCTTAATAATTAAATATTAAATCCATTGTTGCAAAACGTGGTTGATATGAAACTGTTATAATAATGACGAGACTTTAGAATGGAAGGCTTAACTAAATCAAACATGAAACTCATTAGTGAGCCACGAACGTAGTATTTTTATCGCTAACTACTCGAAATTTTTAAAATATAAATTAGTTGAAAAGCCATCTACTTATATTAAAGACTGAGTATCTATCTATGTCTGCTTATTTCCCTTGAGCGAGCTGAACTTGCTGAAACTTTCCTCATCATTTTGAATGCACGAAGTATTTCAATAATTCGATTTTTTTAATGCAGGAAAAAGGTAAAAGCATGAAGCGCCTTTTAGCGAGCCGCCTTGGTGGCGAGTAGTTTGTTGAAACTTTCCTCATTACTTTAAAGGCGCGAAGCGCCCGTGCAACGCCGGGCCACGCAGCTAGCTGCTTGGGGCATTAGCGGGCCACGTGCGTGGTATGTTTGCAAATCTTATGAACATTAAATTGTAATTTAACTGCATTATATAAAAGTGCAGACCTTGTTTCTCATAAAGTTGGTCAAATGAAACAAAGAGTCATTGTAAGCTGTTTTGTGAAAAACTGTTACGTCTGTTACCGCGGAATTGCTCAAAAGTAAATATTTCTGAATACTTTGTTATTCAGAAAATGTGCAGGAACATAAGGCAAAATACATACTTTCAATGTTTAAATATACATTTCATTTTAGCCACGTACGAACATGAATATGACTCATTTACGCTCAAGTAAATAAGTACAATATAATCGGAAATATCAGACATCCATTTTTCTTTATCCGTTAAATCCTAAAATGTCTCATATTTCATTTTTACGCTCTCTTCGCTCTAAACATCTTCTTGGGCTGAGACATAAATCCAACAAAGCGACATTTCAATCCCAAAGACAACAAACACATAACAATAGGGGCGCAGAAAAAAAAGCTACCAGTTTCGATCTTCTACGCAGACATATTTACGGGGGAAGGGGGGGGGGGCGCTAGAGAGTAAACGTTAAGCAATGCCAAAACCATGCCTGACTTCTCGATGGGGGTAAAAAAACAATACTGGCGGATAAATTGCTTTCATAAATCACACATCGCCTTTGTAAGAATTTTGGGGATAAATCAATGATTTAAAAGTGATGCATACCGTACAAAGATGAAAAGAGAAACGATTACACTTTTTTTGGCTTTTGTTTCTTCTGAGAATCTAAACTTTTGCCGGTTGGTGAAGCAGAACATATATATTGGTAGCAGATGCCTAGCGATTTTTTTTTTTTTTTTTTTGCAAAAATTTTCTATGTCAGGCTAGATACTCTGTAATAGGCCTAATTATTTTCCAAATCTTATAGCACTAGCTATTTTATGATGAGAAAAATTGCTAAATTAGGATAAAATGCACAACACTGTAGGACTAAAACTAGTTTTTTTCAGCAGCAATTTATGTACATCTCTGTTACGTACTCATACTCTTTCTATGCATAAGTACAATGTTAATTTCTTTTTTTCTTAATTTTCATATCAATTACAATTCAGAACATTACGGATGACAAAAACATTCTAAAAGATTTTATTAAAAACGCGAAATATGTTTTTTACAAAACTGAAAACGAAAGAGATAGAGAGAAAACTCTTCTCAACACTTTAACTACCGTAAAATGGGGTGAATCGGAACACTTTTCAGCTTTGATTGTAAAAAAAGCAGTTAAAAGATTTTTTTTAATTTGATTTTTTGGGTAAAAACTTCGGTCGTGCTTTATTTTTTATATTCCAAGCAAAGACAAAACATTTTGAACAGTTATTATTAAAATATATAGGAAATTATGGGTGTTCCGAATCACCCCGCTGATAGGGGTCAATCGGAACACATGTTAAAATTTTTATTTTTATCAATTTAACCTGTAATAGGTCTCACAAACATGATTAATATTGATGGGGGAGAACAAGAACAGATAATTACCGTCAAATAAAAGTATAATTTCAATACCAGTAAGCGTTTATAATTTGTCAAAATTCAAAATAATTTTGAACTTATGAAAAATGAAAAGTAATTGTAAGAAATGCTTTTGAATTGAAATACAAAGATTTTACATGAATGGAAGTCACTCATGTCGTCCACAAATATGTACTTGTCCTTAAAACTAGCAATTGTGAATTGGCTTAAGTTTTTTCATAACATCTTCTGGGATGAACTCTGCCTTTTCTTTAGTTTCTTAAAATCTCTGGGTTCGGGATTGTCCTGAAAGATTTTTTCGCTTATTCATCACTGTATGTGTGTCGGACGTTTACTACATAAAGTCTATATGACTTTCCCCTCGTATTTTAAGTAAAAAAAAGTCTCCTGGAGAAAAATCTTTTGAAATCTGCAACTTTTTGTCATTCTAAGATCTAGTTGCTCACGAGAAGGGATAAACAGTGATAAATCCTTGTCCTTGTCTTGATTAGAAGAATTGGGGTTAGAATCTTGAGTTTTCAAACAGTTTCCTTCAAATAAGTTTGAATTGGAACAACAGAACAAAGTGTTCCGATTCACCCCGCAATTTTTTTTCCTCTGGCATTTTTCAGAATTCTTCAATTTTATGACACAATTTATAAAAAATGTAAATTCTAAAGTGGTATTCTGTTGTTCAGATACATGTATAGTTGAAACACACCACTCTTAGGTTTAAAATATAAGAAGGTTTGTTCTTGCATATGAAGTTTTGCAGTCTATGAAAATGTGATGTTTTCTAGCATTCCACGTGCAGCCCTCCTTAGAAGCCAGTAGCCTTTCCAGATTGACAAAAGTAATTTTTTCCTACTTCCTATGATCTTACCTTTCTAAAAAAAAACTAATGGCGAAAAATACCCAATAGTATATTTATGAAGAATTTCTTTGTACGGTCGGGAAGTTTTGTTCCGATTGACCCCGCTGTTCCTATACACCCCATTTTACGGTAGTTTTAACATAATGATGCATTGGAAGTTTTTCAAAAAAAAAAATATCATTCAGATCATACATGATGTACGCTGACTTACAGATGCAACAAAGATTTAGCGAGATGGAAAAAAAAGTACGTGCCTGTAAATGCCATTAACAACATAATGCATCTAGAATCAATTTGCTCTACCTCAAGAACACAGCAGTTAATATGATAAAATGCAACGGTAACTATGTTTGCGTATAATAATCGTACCATACAGTATAATTCGCTAATGACTCTCAGAAGATTTAAATCACGGGGAAGAATATCCATAAAATTGTAAAAAAGATAAAAACATATCAAACGTCACTATTAGTTTTAAAAAATCTGCAATTCTAGTTTCACAATTCAATTTTCAATAAATCAATTATTGCTGAAATGATGCTATAAATGCAGCTGAAGACAAAGAAATGTCAGTTTTGTCTGGCGAAAAGTACTTCGGTGCTTTACTCTGAAAAAATAAAACTGGAGAAGAGTTCAGATCATAAAATAAAATTAAACATCTTCAAAATAATATCCTCACCACATGGCAACAATACAATGTCTCATTATTTCTCTGAGACAACCATATGCCAAAACTAACTGAACAGCATAAAAACGAAGTATTTACTAAAATGCATCACTCAATACACGCAATAATTAACCCCAAAAGAATTTCACCTCAAATATTGCCGGCTTTCTAGAATAAAATAAAAATCCAAAAACGCTTCAGCAAGATTTTAAAATTGCCTTCCGAACAAACTTGGAAGTCCTACCGAAATCATATCTCTCAAACGCCCACTTCACTTCAGTTCCGACAAAAAAAGGCAACTATTTCATGAAATTTGAAACACCAGGGGGAATATTAATGGAGTCTAAAGCTCATTACCAACTTCTTCGAGCAGGGATGACGTCATAAAATTTTCCGGGATAAGCTAAGGTGTTCCAGTTTTCGGGAACTTTTACCTTTTGATAAACGACACCACTGTTAGGCCTCTCCCAGATAAACGAAGAACTTTGCTGCCAATCATAGTAGAGAGAGAGCCCAGGGCGGCTGCCGAACATGAGAATCCGGACTGCAAGTCCCTTGATTTATGGCTCAAGCTTTTACTAAAAGGGTTATGATCGAGAATATGATCCCTAACTGGGTCGCTAAAAAATAATGCAGAGATTATTTAAGACTTCTAAGCATAAAGGTGTGATTTTACTAGCGAAGAATATGGTAACATGGAGTCTTTTTCTTGTGTATGACGTCATTTTTGCCGTTTTATTGTTTATTGAACGTTAACGAGCTTTTCGGCATTATTTTATTTTACCAATGATTTATGATTTTATCAACAACAGAAAAAGTGTAAAATATAACTGTAAAATCTTATTTTAAAAATTCTTAGTATGATTGCAATGTAGATTTATATAAAAGTGTTACTTTAGTGAATTGTTAAAATAAATTACATTTTTTTTTTTTTTAAATGAAGGACTGAAAGTTCACTTACGTAAAAAATGACGAATAAAACAAAAACAATATTTTGTTCTTAATCTAAACGTATAAAAAGGGATATTTATACAACGTAATTTTTAAATTACACGAATTTGAGGTTGACAAAACGTAGTTTTTTGTGAGCGAATATTTGGGATTTTTCCATGCGGTTCATTTTGTTCCAATTTTATCGAAAAACAAAAACTAATGCAACACCTGCGTGAAAACATTAGTTTTTCAATACCGGGGGGAGGGGGCATTTGACTCCCCTGAAACTGTTAAATGACTTGTGAAACGTACAATTGAAAAGAAAGCTTCATTTAATTTTATTTTTACTATCTTAAGTGTACGATTAATTAAAGGTAACCTGGAATAAAATTTACTGTATTTCCTGAACAATTTATTAGCTTAATCACAAGAATTTTTCGTTTTTCCGGAATTAAAATTTAAAAAATATCATTTACTTTGAATACTTCATAAATTCCTATCATGCTTAAGAACTGTAAAAATCTCTCAGGAAGGAAAAAAGTAAGTAATTTTTATCACAGAAAGTTATCCATAAGAACTGCAACCGTAACACACCATCTGGGCAGATATAACGAAGAGAGCTCCAGATTCAATTAACAGTTTTGAGACACAATTGACATTTAATTATTTGGAAAGACCCTGATTACAGTGCAGCGGAGAATTTTAATTGTGTTCCTCTCAGATTATTAATGGGTGGTACGGTGACCTGTCAACTGTTTCTCGGATATCATTTTAGGAGGCATCGCATTAAAATTCTGGTTCTTAATTAAGGTTACAGTGAGAGTTTCCCTCACTTTTATTGTTTAACGCCAAGTACTTAAGGATGTCTCAGGAATTTTAATTGAGGTTTTATAAAATGCTTCCGTGTAGGGTGACAAAGTATTTGTTTTGAAAAGGCGTAAGATAATTCCAAGTATAAGAAGAAATAATTCGAATTCATTAGATATCGTACCTAGACGTGATATCTGAGCTATTAAATTGTTTGAAAGCATGAAATATTTATAAAATGAATTATGTTTATAAGAAGGACATCTCATTGTTAGAGTTAAGTAGCTGATTGTGCAGACATCTTATTTGGTTGCTTTTGAAAATATAACTTAATTTCTTGACTGCACACTGAGATATATTTTGAATTTGTTTTAATAAAGTGTTTGTCTGGTTAAAAGAAAAAAAAATGAAAATTATTTTTTAAATAATTCTTTTTTTCCCATTGTTTTCAAATTTATGTTTGAATAACTCAAAATTAAAGCATAAAATCAACCAAAGCTCAAAATAGGCATCTTTCAAACTCTCGATATTTTTTCAGGTTTCTTTTCTTACCACTTAAAAAAATACAGTTTAGTTTTCACTGCAATTTTTAAATGGAAATAAAAAACCTAAAATATGAGGTATGGTAAAGAGTCCGATACAAATATACGATACTGCTTCATTAACTATATTGTTATCCTCTTACATTGTGCCGAAAATTTTAAAACCACACGCTACAAATTTCCGGTATTTCTTTGAAATAACAATTTTAACAGTAGTGATGGAACTAGAAATGTGGATTATTTTCCCATAGGAATCATGAGATCCTCTCGGCTGTAGCTCATGCAAATTTAAAATTAGCTTCACAAAAATAGTTAATAATAAACACTTAACAGTTATCTAAGCACAAATTGGGGGGATATACTAGTAAAAATCAATAAAAGTAGCACATAGTGTTTTCAGTTACAATTATTCGTCAGAGCATAAAAATTTCAAAAAGGAGCTAAATAAGAGCTCTTTTAGACAGCTTCATTGTAAAATATTTCCTACACTGAAAAAAAATAAACTGTTGTTTTTACGGTATATTACTGGAAACAGAAGTTACAGTTTAAAACTGTAAATGCACAGTAATAAATTTTAAAATTAGCAATTTTAGTTTATTACCATAAATTTAGCTGTATTATACTGTAAAAACAACAGTATAAAACTGGCAGCAGAGGTTCCAGTTTAAAACTATAAAACGCGCAGTAATAAACTGTAAAATTATCAATTTTAGTTTATTACTGTAAAATAAGCAATTTCAGAATTTATTGCTGTAAAATAAGCAATTTTAGTTTATTACTATAAAATTAGTCGTATTATACTGTAAAAATAACATTTTATTTTTTGCTGTGCACTCTCTCATGCTTTTGATTTTCCTATTCTTTATTCACACCGATAAATTCACAATTACACAATAGAAGAACATAAATGTAGTAGTGTTATGCTCAATTCCTTCGTTTCTTCACTAAGCGTCACCGTGGTATGATAATATGAAAATTAGTTAAGCCTTGTGCTACACATTTTGAAGTATTGAACGACGAACCTAATTTTGCTAATAACTATCAACTTCAGAAAATTCATTTCCTGCCTCGTTGGATTAAATATTTAAGCGGATTATGCAAGTTAAATGCGGAAATATTCGAAACATACTTCGGAGGAATTATGAGCTAACTATAATTTCAAACTTTCGAGTTAATTAGAAGTTGCTCTTTTGCCTGGAGCCGCTAGTTATGTAGCTTTCATTTTTGCAAAGGCAGGTCAAACGAATGTGTGTAATTAAATCAAATGCATTCATAAAGGACAGTTGAAACAAAGGTGGACCTGATAAATTGGATAAAGGATTGATAAACGTAGATAAAGATGCACAATTGGGCATGCATGTGCATCTGAATTTGCGTATTTCGCATACCGCGAGTTTTAAGAAATGTCGCACACCCAGAATGAAAGGGGCCCTCTTAAAATTAAATTAGCATTATGGAACAATGCCCATATTATTTATCAGCAATGTCCCTTTCATTCTCGGTGTGTGATATGTTGTCCTACTGTGCTTTCCGCCAATATACTAAGTCAATTAACGTACATAACGCACGCATATGGAATTGACTGAATCACACGTTTAGTATAAAGAAATTAAAAACAGACAAAAAATATGTTGTCGAATTTTTTTCGTCGACTTTTTTTTCAAGAATATATTTATGATTCATGTGCTCCAACACAAATTTTCATATCGTTCCATCTTCCATAATGGAAATAAAAGGAAAATTTTTTTTTTACTTTTCCAATGGTAAATCCCACATTACAAGTTATAGGAAACTACAAATCCTAATTATAGCCATTTTTTCGTTTTACATTTATTTTAACTGAGCCAGTTATTTGACACAATAAAAATTTCTTGAGTTAAATTCATTACACTTTAAATTATGCTCTTGACTTGACTTACTGCGATATACAATCATACGTTTTGTTACACTAAAATATTACAAAATTAATAAATAAATGGATTTTCATCCAGATGCTAAAAGTTTCTATTCTAAGATTAGTTTGGATCCATTAAGCTATGTTGTTTTTCCTCATGAGTCATTTTAGTATTAGTATCTATCGAAACGATTTAATTCTTAAATTACATTACCTTTCTAAAATGGATGGAGATTGTTTCATAATGCGAAATAATTAAAGAAAATTACTGAAACCTAACCAGAATCGTTATTTTAAACTTACTTCTCCAAATGTATAACAATATAGCAAAAAAATCCATGAAACAATATTTAGTACCACAAGAAGAAAAGGAGGTTGAGAAAAGGCAAGATAAAGCAAACACCAGCCAAATATGGTACTACAGAGCAACACAAACAAGGTATGCAGCATTCCATTAAGATTAATGTTTGCTTTCTTATCACAACAAATCCGAAAAGATGCGGACACTGAAATATTGAATACACAAGCTGGATAAGATGGCTCTTATCTGTGCGGTATCAGTGAAATAATAGAACCTGGAACTTTTCTCTTCTTGTTTTCCTAAGAGGAGAGTTTGCTTTCGTAAAGTGAGTACTTATGTAGAAAGTCTCTTTCTGTACTCATGTAGCATGTGGATTAGTTATAATGTCATATACCTGTAGTTCTTCGGGAGCATCGACAAACTGCATTTGGTTACTTTACTTTCGGATTACTAGAAGTTATCTAATACGCTTTACTAAACTATAAGCAAGACTATTTGATTGTGAATATTAAAAAAAATAATAATGCTAAATTTACTGCTGTTTCATCGCAAAAGGCACCAAAATGTATAACTATGCCTAACAACTTCAAGTTTTCAAAATGGACAAAAATGTTTCCCACAACGCATAGAAAATTACTCAAATTATTAATAACTAGCGGTACCCGCACGGCTTTGCCCGTGGTATAAAATTAAAAGTTCATTCGTAAAAAAATGATATAGCAGAAAAAAATACTCTATTTTAGTTATAATTCAACTATAATTCCTTCAAAGTATGATATAAAAATTTGGTATGGACCCTACACTACTTCCTTTTACGTGTAAATTTCTTAGTAGATGCCTTAAGTGCTAAAATAGTGCTTGAAGTGAGTAAGATAACAATTCAAACATTTGCATCCCTAGTTTGCCACGAAACAATGCAAAAAAATGTTTTACAATGATTAATCTCCTAAATATCGCCGATTTTAACATCATTCAGTAGATTTTTCGCAAAATATCGCCAATAGCGCCAAATTGAACCCAAAAAATTTTTTTTTCGCTAAATTTATTGCCAACTTGGCGATATGTCGCCAAATTGGCGTCAAACACTTGGTGACCAAAAGCTTGGCGAGATATCGCCAAGTGGTCGCGCCAATTCATATCACTTTGGTCTGCATTGAAAGCCCTGATTACCCCATAAAAGGGGTAAATCACCCCCTTGGGGAAATTCGAATGCAACCCCAAAGATAGGTGCACAAAAATAAGCCAAAAGAAAAAATAAGAAAAATTTTGTTGCTCACAGAAACCAACAGAAATCTTACCAAAGTTTAAAAGAAGAAGAAAGTTTTCTTTCCTAACTTCAAAAACAAAATAATACATTTTCCGAAATGACATACTTTAGAAAGAACGTTGCAATATCGCAATAAGATAGAATTAAATATACTGAAATAGAATTGAATGCCAAATTGTAAAAAAGTCGCCAAAAAAATAATTTTTAATATTGTCTTTCATTATTTATTAAATGCAATTATTGCTGCAAATTACAGTCCAACAATAAATAATCACATTGCAAAAGTATATTTGGAGCAATTTTTTCTTTTAAACTCAACTGATCCTAAAAATTTTAAGTATTAGTCATAGAAATTTCGTGCATTATTCTTCACAATGATAATAAAAACAATAAACATCGACAAAGATCAACCAGCAAACGATAAATTAAAAGCTAAATTCGTTCACTCAAGCCATTTGCTGCAATTTATATTGAAATAAATTAATAATGAAGTAAAATATGTTTTGCAGACGATAAATTTAGAATGGTATCCTGTATTTTAAGGAAAGGACTCGATTTCTCATTTGATTGACAGGTGCCATCTTATCACGGTTTTTAATATTTCATTTGACTAATTTTAATAAGGCTTGGAGTTTGGATTGTTACAAAAACAAATACATTTTTAAAATTATTAAGGGAAAAAGAACGAAATAAAAACGTAACCATGGTAACAACATGAAAAGTTGATTTCCGTTGATAAAAATTCATTTCATCTCTATTTTCAAACAAATTTTATTCGCGAGCAAAGCCATTTTAGAATCGTTTGGCTTGCTTTACTGAAGGTAAGCCTTGAATTTCGGGATTCTAAAAACAATTGTTACAGCTCTCCTGACGATCGTAGAAACTTCGAAAAAACGTCATTTTGTGCAGAAAATTTCAAGCTTTCGAATGACATAAGACTTGAAAATGTGTATGGAATATTTCTTCCCTATTTTATCGAATTTCCTCTAAGAATTCGAATAGAAAAAGAACGAAATGGAATGTTCAAAAAATCGCTTCGAGGTGCAAAACTACATGCTACAAACTAATTTTGTGCCAAGTGGCATGAAAATCGACCGAACGGTTTTGGCGCTACGCGCGTGACAGACAGACAGAAAGAAAGAAAGAAGGACAGACAGAACCACCTTCAGCTTTATTATTAGTAGAGATTTAATATAAATTACACATTTATACTTTATGTACTATTCGAAAGTACAGCAACTAGGAGAAATTTAACATTTTTTTAAAGATAAGCTTATATTTCATTTATTTATTTATGAGTTCTAAGTTTATAGATGTATTTTGTAAGTTTAAGAAAACCGTTAAAGCGATTTTTTCCACAACGAAAAACGGGAAGAAGGGTTGGAAAATCTTGTGGGATCCTAAAGTGTGCCTAAAAGAGTGACTGCTGAGATAAAAGCTAGAGGAGGCTTGAAAACATATTAAATGTTTTTCGGTTTAAACACCTATTATTTAAACTCTTTTATTCTCAATTTTTGAACCTAAAGAACTTTAAGCTGTCTTTATTTTTTTTCCTCAGGGAAGCCGTTAGCTCTAATTTCTAATAAACTGCACATTTTTTGTGAAAGCTTTTTTAAAAAATAAGTTTAAATAACTTTTTTCCAGAAACTTAATCAGATTTTGTCTTTTCACTAACCTAGAAGATGCACATTAAAACATATCGGTAACATTAAATAATAAAAAAAAACATTTTTCTTCCTCTCATTCTTGATATAATGGTAGGTTTGGTAATCTTTCAATTTCAATTCTCCTTACCAGTAATGTACATATGCATACGACTGTGTGTATGTGTAGATATACTTAGTTTCTAAAATTGTAATCAAATCAATCTCGTTTATAATTAGCATCAACCATTCAAATAAACAATCCTAAATGCAAATTAAGAAGATTTTCGTTTTTCTCCAACACACACACACACATCTGCGACAACTGACATCCATTTAAATTCCTTTGCAGTCACAGGTATTTTCCGATGGTCGGGCATTCCATGATTCTTCTAATGATTGCGACTTAAGAATAGAGGGGAGGGGTGGAGGACCTAGAGATAACTCCACAATTTCTCACCTGCCCTAAACTTGTTTCCCCAATCTGGACGCTACGGAATGACAACTTGTGATAAAACGATAGGAAATGCGGAGACAGAGGGGAAAAAAAGAAAAACAAAAAAAAGGGCCGAATTTATCAAAAAAAAAAAAAAAAACACTAAAGGCCAAGTAGGAGTCAAAGAGACAGAGAAAGAAAGAAACGAAGGATAGATTAAAAAAAGAGGGGGAAAGAAGCAAAAAGAAGAAGAAGAGCTGGAAACATGGTTTTACGGAAGGCTGTTATTTGCGAACTAATGACACATAAGACTGCCATGGCCGTAAGGTAATCGTCAGCCGTAAGAGAAGTAGGGAAGGAAAATAAAGATAAAAAAATCCAGGGAGAAAACAAATGCATCGCCGTAAGATGGACGAAGGATTCTTTTTTATCGCCCTGTTAGGGGCTAAGAACACGGAATTTGTGGTATGGGTTTTTTTTTTCTTCGGGTATCAAAAGTGCTTAAAGTAATGCCTTGTATGAGATACACAGTCTATGGAGAAAATGAGGGGTTTATGCAAGAGTTTAGGACTGCTTCTGGAAATGTAGCCACATGCTTGCTTTGAATGGGAAATTATTTCTCATAGATGAAAATGTGAGGGTTGGTAATTGTAGTTTTATGGTTATCGCGCTCGTTTCTCGTAAAGTATAATGATTTTATTAATTTAACACCACTTTTAACTTAAATTAACTTTGGCGCTAATGTGTGTGTTGTGTACATAACTATTTTTTTTAAACGCTGTCTTAGTTTTGCTGCAATTTACGAGTGTATCCTCTTTGCTGATTAAAATCATATTTTTGAAAACCACCGGCGGAGATACCGCTGAAGGTTCTGATAATACTACAAAGTATCCAGTGCGGAAATATTGCTTCTAATGAGGGAGTTATTTATTAAGCATTTCACACATAGATTAAACTGTTGCAGCTACGAAGAAGATAAATAATTGCGTTTGGGAAACTATAATTCATACTTTTAGTAAACTCCTTTTTGTTTAGTTTATAAGGAACCCTCTCCTACCATAAAATATGATACGCATCACATGAAAAAAGTCTGAACACAATTCTTAATACTGTTTGGGACGTACAGCATAGCGAACAGTTTAAAAGCTTTGACCAAAATGATGCTGTATAAGAATAAATATTGTGACCATTGAGCAGAATACCTATTCCTTCTGGGGGGAGGGATATTAAAATTCCTTTATGTTTATAAAATATCATACTAGTATTGATAATATAGCTTAAAACCAAGGACCCCGCTGGGAGCTGACCCCTGACTATCTTCCTTATTAGGCTCCTATTGTGGTCCTTAAACGGAAATGAACTACTTGGACTACTTGAACCCATTTGACAATGCTGCCAAAAATGTAAAAGCACATTAAAACTCTTCCTTTTTGAAACCTCAACATGGGAGCTTATTCGATATCAGTCTTAAGCAAATAAAGCAAAAGAAACTACAGTAGGAGTTGCTGTAGCACTGGAATTTCCTTGAGAAATATTTCATCACAGCTAGATAATCTCCATACTTTTGAATAATCTCTCTCAGGTAGTTCGCTCAACCACGAATTCAATTAAGTGGAAGCTTCAGTTGAATTTCCTGGTGCGATTAGAAACCTTACGATGGAATATGCAAGCACGTGAGTAAATATCAAGGGAATTCAATTCAATGCACCTAGATGCTTAAAATAATAACAATAAAAAAAGTTATAGCGACCAGAGAATGATCAGGCAGCCACCTAATGGTGATAGCTGAGCAAGTAATAGCCGTTGGGTGAAACGTTAGCCGTGAAAATCGTGAACTTGCTACAGGTCAAGCGAGAGCAGCGAAAGTGTAAACTGAGCTCTAATGATAACAGAGCGTGAACAAGATTTCATACGTTTTACAGTGGTAGCTCTGAGCACATAGGCAAGGTTTCATTCCACCGGCAATCAATCTGATCTAGGAAGGGCATTGTTCTTTTAAGGATTCGAACTGCTTGCTGTATCTTGAACCGGAAAAAAAATCTTTAGAGAGCTGTTAGACAAAACGGTGAAAAATTCCTAAGGAGATAAAAAATTTATTGAGTTTTTCGTTGTTATATTGTCTTGTTTAACTTCCACTGATATTTGGGCAATTTTGAAATGCTTTTCATATTATTCAGATTTATATTGTTCAAACGTTTGGATGAAGCATTTTGGCTTTTAAGTTTTCAATTTTGTTTATGGCGTTTTGGACCAGAAAAAAACTTTAGACGTAAGTTAAATTATGTGGTGAATAATCTTTCGGGAATAAACAGGTTGCTCAAAAGTAGCTTTTGCAATATTTAGTTGCATATTTTTGAGGAAAGCAAGAAGAATTAGAGAATTTAGAAGAAAGTATTTTACTCTTGAAGCATCGATTCTCTGTTGTGCTTCACAAATTGCCTGACCTTTCATTACCCATTTGATCGTTTCAGTCCCAAAGAGACATGATATTCCTTTTAAGAGTCGATTTTAGCAAGGATAAGTACTCTTGAAATCAACCGCACAATATTTTTAAAAATGCATTTATTGATTTTAATTCAAATGGAACTCGCTTTCGGGATGGCTTACAGACTGGTTTCCCTAAGCTACTAAGTGTTTAACCTCACTGAAAATAAAAGAAAAGTTTCGCACCATTATTCACTCAAAAATAATCGAAAAAAAAGTTGTTTGAAAATTTTCTGAAGTTTTATTATTCAAATTCCCGTAATTTCGGGTAGAAAATGAAGTCGTTGAAAAGGAAACAAAATGCGGACCCGGAACCGAACATGAATAAGTCATGACACTGAACGAACAATAACTCACCAGAAAATTTGGCCCATAACTCATCTTCAGGACATCAAATCACCTCGGCAAAGCCGAGCCCCTTTTTTAAAAAATATGAATTCGAAAGTAATCTCAAATTCGGTGTAAATCATTTCTCACTCGCCGTCGTCAGATTCACTTGGAATCATAATAAAGAAAACCCTTCAACGAATCATAATCTCAGGGTGCCATTAAAACTCTCGAAGAGTATTATTCGTCGTCGCTGCCTAGACGTAAACAAATGAATTAGACATAAAACTTACCAGGAACTTATTTGCATACAAAAGCAATATTCGCCTTTCGGATAAGCTAGCACGTTGGATCGGTAGGACAAATTCTCATGAATATCTTTATTAGATTCAGCACCTCATGGGCAACCTAAGTCCAGGAACCATGCTAATGAGGCGAGGACGAAATTATTTAAAGCAGTCGTTAACCGTAAACTTTTTAATAATTGTCTGGAAGCGTGTAAATTGGATGCGAACTCTGCATAAAAAATTAAATTTTGCTGCTTTATTTCTTTTATCTTGATTTTGTATTGAACTGTTTTCCTGAAACATCATATTGATTAGATCAGTGAAGCTCAATCTACGACCCACGGGTCACTTGCGAAACTCATCCGTGCGGCTCCTTGTTTAGTTCTATGGTGGTGCGATAAACACGAGAACTGACAATGTCATCAATTTAGATCCAAATATTCAGAAATTGGTTTCTGAAAAACATACGTTTCATGAAGTAAGCATCAAGTAATGATGCCCAACACTTGTTGGGCTGCTTCTTTTCTGTTTTACATTTTCCTGAAAAAAATTAAATATTTAAAAATTTTAAATCTGTTTTTTCGGCGAGAAGAATTTTATTATAATGTGCAGCTCTCTCGGACAAAAAAGGTTGGGCACCATTGAATTACATGGTAAAACATTTTTAAATGACCTGTTTAAGAAGAAAGAAAAAAACTTGTTTACATATAAATAGAAAGGCTACTGAATTTTCAAGTTCATCACCGAAACTAAATTTGATCTCCTGCCTGTTGAATGCATAAAAAATGAGATGCATGATAAATTTATGAGATCAAAAGAAGCAAGAACTTGACTCTTTTATTATTATCATGAACTTTTTAGGGTTGGGGTAATTAATTTCGATATAAAACTTAGAAGTGGTATCAAAGAAACCTCGACTAATTCATAAACTTCTGTATAGATTTTATTTTTAAATTCGAGCATTTAGGGAGAAGGAAGAGATAGACTAGGAGGAGGGATTTTGTAATCGAAGTTGTAATCGATATAAGATGAAGATGAATTAAGATTAAGAAACTTTGAAAGAAAATGATCGCAAGGTAGTAATCTAATGCACTTATCGTTATGTACTCCTCTAAATCATCCAACTAATTACTTGCTTAACAAATCCGATCGCTCATTACAAGAACTAACTTCGAGGGGAAACAAAAACTCATGCAGTCCACCGTAAAAACAAAAGAAAATGCCGAACAAAACAAGCAAGACTCCCGATTGCCTTATCTCTCCCACAAATATGAAATTGCTGTTAAATAATTTGGAGAAGTACGATAGTTCTATCTCCCCATCTTCGGAGCGGCGATAAAATGGTCATCCATCTTAATCAATAACTTCCTTAAAGGCCATGACACTATCATCTATGTATCTTAGAGGAGTTACAGGACACCTATTAATGTTTTCCCAGCTTGAAAACACCGGAGTTGTGTAGATAGGAAGGGCTGGGATTAAATAATCCAGCTTTGAAATTACACCAATATCGCGAAACCACTTGGGAGTTCTTTAGTTCAACCACTCCATTCTCGTTCAAAGGCACCAATTATCCCCACAATCCCAAAGAATTGTAGCAACTTTGGTATTGTAATGCCTACGCACATTTTGCTATGCACTTCATCATTCACTTATAAATTATCACACTGCAAAAAAAAAAAATCTTTTTTTTTACAGTATAATACTTCTAGCAAAGGTTCCAGTTAAAAACTATAAAAGCACAGTAATAAACAGTCAAACTAGATATTTTACAGTTTATTATTGTAAACTAGCAATTTTATAGGTTACTACTGTAAAATTAGCAATTTTAGTTTGTTACTGTAAATTTACAGTAAAAGTAGCTTCATAATACTGTAAAAGCAACATGTATTTTTTTTACAGTGTACACATTTTTGCATTGTCAAAAGCGTTCCTGGAAACGCCGAAACACGTGTCTGCCGTATTTTTGCGCATTTGTGGTTTTCAACGTTGTTTTTATGCTTTTATTTTTATGCACAAAGGTATTTGTCACGTAAAACTAATATTTTTTGTAGTCGGTTTCCATTACACATTTTTTTTTATATTTCATTATTCATGCAGACAAACGTCTTTAACTTGAAATATTCTAAAGATCTTAAGTTTCTTAAATCAAAATATTTAAAGAAATAATAAATGGAGGAGTTTTGTTTTTTTTCTTCAGAATATCATAACAATTAAGTAAAAAGGAAAAAAGAAATAACAAACAGAAAGCATCATTACACAGAGTGAGTTTATTAAAACAATTCACCACAGTTTGTTTCCGAACATTTAGAGAAGAACTCGTAAAGAAACCGAATCCTTGATTAAGCAAATAAAAAAGTATCAAAAATAATTTCAAACACCAAAACTCATTTTTTTCTTAGAAATAAACTTCTTTAACGGTGTAGAGCGAGCCTCTCTCATTAAAAACGTCAGACGCAGGAAAAACAAGACAGCTAGCTACGAACTCGTTATCAAACACGACATCAGAAGAGGTAAGAAAGAAAAACTTGCGGGAAAACTTTCACCACCCCAAAGGACATCATTAACCCTGACACTTTTTTCTTTCTTTTCTTTTTTTTTCTTTTAATCTTCTTTTTTCGAAGCCTACTTTACTTTCTAGAGCTGTAAATCATTTTCCTTTGCTATATATATTTAATAACTCAGAATGGCATCAGTAGAAAAATATTGCAGCTCTAATGATTAAGAAATACGGTTTATTTTATTCTTTAACTTTCTTCGATAGTTAGAGTTGAATCTGTGCGGTTTTTCTCCATTTCTGACTCAGATCGTTAGCCGAGTTTTATAGATATATAAAAATGATATCTTGAGGGTATATATTTACATTTGCTTCGATTAACCAAGTTACATCTACTTCAGAAGTAAGGAAGATATGATCTTTCAGAAATATTACTTCGGTATTAAAGTACACAAAATATATGAAACCAATTTACTAATAGTTATTACATTAATAAATAGCAAAGGCATAGTAATTACTTTGCCTTTGCTATTTATTTAATAACTTGCCATATTGTTGATTGAAAAATTATGAAACTCAATGTATCGAAAGAGTAACAAACAAAATAAAAAATAAATAAAAAATAAATGACAAAAAACGCCCTTTATTTATCATTTATGTATTTACTTTATAAGTATGATATATAAACAGCTGACTCAATTTCCGTTCAAGAGCATTCAATGTGTCTATATTTTTTGAGTAAAAATGCAAGTAGGATATTTACACACACATGTAGATATATATGAGAAAAAATAATCCCTCCGTGCAAACCAGCAAAACACCCGTTAAAATTGCACGACTTTCCGAAAGTTATAAAAATTCCACAAATGCATTAACTGCCTCTTTATTTCAACACCCGAAAACCTGAAGCCGAATCATATAAGTTCTCCCAGATTTTCATTTATTGAAAATTAAGCTCCGAGAAAAAATTATAATACTTTTTTAAAAAAGTAAGTAAGCCGACAAAAAAAAACACAGAAAAGATGAAAAGGTCAAATATTTCAAAAAAGCAAAATTAATATTAGTAATGATAAATGACAATCTTTAAAATTTCAGATGCCAACAACTATTATCTCAAGTTTGCTCTAAAACATGAAAAAGTAAGGCTAACAGTTGGAAGTATCTAGCAGAATTCCTTAACGTAACCTCTTCAGCCAGTTATTCACATGGAAAAAAAAGCTAGTCATCTCAAATAAGCGTTTTAAGACTTTCAAACAACAAGGTATTAACATCCGTTTTTGTACAGCTTTTGGGCAATTCTTTTATCCCTGACATTTGTGATCGAAAATTCTTCTTGCTAAATAGGATTACGTCGCTCTTAAGAACTTTGTTCAAGTACTCTTTTTTTCCCCCTACCTTTCTCCCTCTTCTATCTTGTCAAGAAAGGGATTAAAAACAAAGCATTCACTTAGGGAAGGAAAACCATTGATGTTGAGATAGATCATGTTTGACGTCTTTGTCTTGCCGACGATCTTGACACAAGCATGACTTTCCACTGCAGTCTTTGAAGTAATCCATTATTGCCTGCGTCGATTTAGAAAACGTATTTTGAATTTCTCTCTGTTTCAATCATAAATCGCACTATCTTGTCATGGTAAAAGAACATTTAATATTTTCCAGCAGGGTAGCACAGTGGTAACAAGTTGACTCGTACGCTCATGGTAATGGGATATCACGCATAAGAAAATTCAATCAACGCAACTCCCAACTGAACCGCAACTTCCACTCTCCATGCAACTTCTTCCAGACAACATCTGTGTGCAATGTTATTTCTGGCAGGAAGTTGAATGAAAACTGAATGAAAAATTGAAGTTGCGGGTGAATTGGGAGCTGAACGAATTTTCCTATGTGTGGTACTCGCTTTAGAGGTTCAAACTAAGCCCAAATTGATGGGTTTTGCCAGATGTAATAAATGGTCAGTACCCACGTTGTATCATCCTATAAAGCATGTTAAAGATTCCTTCAGTACAACTTGACTTGGATATTCTCGGAAAAACAAGTTTCTATAGCAATTCGCATTGCAAGGCGCCCCATCTGGTAGGAACGTGGTTGTCAAAATTGTCAAATGACACTAGCATCAACCGATAGTAGTGCCATCTGAAAGAAAGGTTGCTTCGCTAGTCCCCAGGATTTCACTAGGTCAGTAAAAGGTTATTACCAACATGCAGCCACTTTAGAAGCAACACGATGTCTAATTATGAAATAGAATCCAGTTGATAGATGTGTTTATAAGCATTTCCAAGAAGGAAACGAAACAGATGACCATAAATCGAACTTTACTCCATTGCTTACAGATGTGAGTTAGAACTTCTTAGTTTTGAAATTTATAAAACAGTGCACACAATACCAAACATAGTATTATATAATGTATAGCATAATATCGCACATCCAGAATGAAAGGGGCACTTCTCAAAATAGCTGTTTTGAGAAAAATTGATTTGAAAATTTAAACATTTTTAAATCCTTTGCCCTGGCTCTAAAAACTATTACAACGAGCCAAACTTGCATTGCTTGGTTGATTAAAGGTTCTACTAGGTGACTATGGTGTGCTTTTCCTGGCCAATTTTAAATAAATCGGTAATTAATGAGAAGTGCCCCTATCATTCTTCATTTTCGTTGAGAATGAAAGGGACACATCTCAAAATAGCTATTCTTACGGGCATCGGCTTATACACCTTTAAACATTTTTTAAATTCTTGACGTGACTTTAACCTTTTCATTTACATAAATGATGCATATTTTATACTTTATATCGGGCCTTTTTTTACCCACGAGTGGGGGCAACCGCCTTCCCCCAAGGAAGGGGGGTTCTTCATACAAATCCCAAAATTACGACGGATATTAAACAAATTTGGCACGTAGGTCCTTTTATGCTCAGAATTTCACGCAAGGTTTTTTCACCCTGCTTACGAGAGGGGTGGGGGGGGCTGAGAGCTGCAAGAAAATCTTTTAAGTGGAATATTTACATATATTATTACTTAGAATGGCTGAAATTTTACGAAATCCGAAAAGGCCTAAAAATGCGCATAATATGCGTTCATTTTGAAAAAATCAAAATGACGGTTTTCTTAATTGGTCTAAAAAAAAGTACTAACCACAATTTTCACCAATTCCGCTCTACAATATCTGATTATCCAAGATGTGCCCCTTTCAAACTCGATTCTCAGTTCACAACCGGCAAAATCGACAGGATGATAAGGGCATAGGTTGCTTTTTAGCTGCAACAGTTAACAGTAGAAAAAAATGGGTCAGTTTCTCATGAGAGGTGTACTAAGGTATGCTTTTTAAAGATATTTCCGAAAAATGCAATTTTAGAGATGTGTCTCTTTCATTCTGAACGTGCGACGTAATGATTAGTTCAACTCAAACACTATTTTTTCCGAAAGATAACATCAGAAGTAGGAAATACTGTATAACAACGAAAAAATGAAAAAAAAAACTACCCATTACTAAACTTGTCTCGACTATTTGTTTTTTCGATGGATAAAAAAAAAGGCATTTGTTGCTAATGCATAGGTACTGTTTAATGATGTGGGAGTGGTTAAAAATAGTTAAAAACAAATGTAGAATGCAAACATAAACATTTAAGTATGTCTAATAGAACGTTAGAAATTAATTTGCCTCGAGTGTGTGTTCTTTAAAAACGACAGATGACAGTATTATTAATAAGAAGTCATATATATTTTAGAAATTACTTACTGAATAACTTCAGTAGTTCGATATTTTTAAGATAAAAAAGAACGTTTTCGATTCAAGAGTTTTACAGCAGTAAAATATTTAAAATCGTTTTCTTAAAAAAAATAAGTCACGAAACATTTAAACTAATGCGATAATCATTGTAGAAATAGTTTGAAAACCTTTTCCTTTCCAATAATTATACACTCCAGCATCCCTGGGTTTCCATCCAGGAAAATAAATTGTTTTATTTGAAAAAGCAACAACTTTTGCAACAAAATAAAACGCCGTAAACTGAATCGCAAACATCAGCAATAACTTTGTGATTTTTCCTCCTGAAAAATGGGCAGCATTTGAAAATGAAAAAGAATTGAAGAAATGAATTAAAAACAAAGTCAAATACGAAGTTCCTGACTATTTGATTACACGATTTGTTGCTTGAAGGCAAACTCTAAAGTTTTGGACCAGTCAAAATATTTATCTTGGAATAATCTTCAAAAAGAAATGTTCTAAATGTTTTTAGAAAAATAGCTACGGTGAGTAATTATCCTCTTGTTTTTACAGCAAAAGTTTAAGCTACATAATATATATAGTGTAAACTCCTGATTATCCGCAGGTTTTCAAGATTTTTTTCAATTATTTATTTTATGGTGATTGTGTACTGAGTGTAGAAAAATGCAACCGTAAAAAATCAGCCATGAAGCAGAAGGAGCTCTCACTCAGGTTACCGAATCTTTGGAAAAATTTAAAGAAAGTACAAATAGTATGGTTATTATTATCGCTAAATGTATGATTACTGTCTAACGATTTTTCGCGAAACCTCCGTCGAATCTGCGCACGCGCCAAGTCTCTTCTGACTTTCTCCCGAAATAGGGGGGAAATGCAACGAGAAAGTAGCAAGTGCGCATCCTAAACATATCTCCCCTTTTTCAAATGGAAGCGTTCGTGGCTGCCAGGCGCACAATACGCAAACAGACAGTATGTTAGTGTTCGTTTTCAACTTTTACAGATAGTTGTTGCATTTAATGTTATCGTTTTTAGCCATACTTAATTGCATGCGTGCGTGTTATTGATTTTTTTTTAGCTATTGTGTATACATTTGTATGGTTTTTACTTATTTTCTGATTATCCGTGATATGAAATTTTCCGCGGTTACCGTGTGAGCCAATTCCGCGAGTAATCGGGGGTTTACTGGATTCATATGCTACCTTATGGCTTATGGCACCTTGAAGGGCGCCATTGGAAGTCAAATACCCCTTCAAACCCCTTAGGGGGTACCACTGGTGCTACGACGTTTCACTCTAGAAGGGGCCTTAGCAACCACCAATTTTAACAGAGTGGTATCGTTTTCACCTATTTTCGGATTATTCACTTCTCTGCGGTTACTGTGCAACTGGGTCAAGGGCGGATCCAGAAATGTTCCAAGAGAGCTGCGATTGATTTTTTTTTTCTTTCTTGCCCAATTTTTTCGCCATGCATCCTTGTTAACACGTATTGATTACAAATGTTTTGGTCTTCCGTTTCGAAAAATTTCCAGATCAGACCCCCGAATCCCCATCCTTTCCCTTCACATCATCAAAAATCAACTACAATTGCCTTTTTTGAACTTCAAAATCTAAAAACTGCTGGAGAAGAGTTCCTCAACGCGATCGCCCCCATCGCCCCCAAATTGTGTCCGCCCTTGTACTGTATTCCGCGGATAATTGAGAGTTTACTGCGTGCGTTAGTATGTCTGATAAATGGAGAGATATATCAATCTCCCGTATGTGCAGAGGGAGCTGTGTTTGTTGCGGCGGGGATACGGTGGCAGAAGTATTATCAGTACGTAGCAGTATATGTATCATTTACAGTTGTAACAATATCACGAGGCTGTGAGCATCGTCGTGTGTTGTGGCGACCAAATATTCACCTTGGTGGTTTTTTGGATTACCACTCAGCAAGAATTTAGCGTTCTTGTCCGATTTGGCTGACACGATCTTCGTGCAGATATAAAAATGTATTGGCCTTTTAGAGCACACAGGTATTTATTATACCGAAGACAAAAACGCCTGGTCGACCTCAGGTAGTTACAATGAAGTAGTTGCTACTTTTCCATGTTTTGATTTAATGCTTGGATACTGAAGTCTGAAAATTCTCATGTGAAATTTTGACGTGCGTGATATGCACCTGTTTGAGCACAGGTTTTGTTGTTTTTCCAACCTCGTAACTGAGTTCAACAACAAAAGCGCTTATCAGTGCACAAGTCAATTTTAATTTGCATAAATAATTATGAATGGTAAATTGCAAAAAAAACCTTCAATGCAATAAAAAATATGTGTTTACTATTTTAGTGCAGAGAATTAAATATAGCAATTAATAACACAAATCATGCGTACTTGCAATATTCACCAAAACACAAAAAGAAATAAACGATAAAAGTTATTATTTCATTATACCCTTTATTGACGCAGTTTTAAACGCACTTCAATCTTCTTTTTTACCAGAAAAATATATTAAAGACAAATTTTGGCACTTAATTTTCTTTTGTTTAACTTATATGGAGCACTTAAAGCATATCTCCTCCGCCTGAAGAGTTTTACCTTTTGTCTTCGCCCTTAATATCCTTTCCGCTGACCGTACATGAAGAATTACGTCAGATTGGTTTTCGTTCGTGGAAAACTTTTTCTTTTATCTTACATTCCTTTTATACCTTCCCAGGAAACTATTCAACTCTTTATTCTTTTCTTTTCTGTTCTCCACCCAAACCCATACTTGTTAAAACGGTACTAAATAGAAAAAGAATATCAAAATCAAAGAGATAAAAAAAATGTGATCCATTCCCGTGATAAAATCGTGGTAGGGAATTCCACCGATAAGGCGTTTTACGATAGTTGGATGATTTACCTGGCTGAAAGATTTCTTTTTCTACCTCTTGAGTTTCCGTCTTAGTCCAGACAGTTTAACCTCTAGTTTCAAGACAATTTTTTTTGTTAAAAAAAAAAAAAAAGGTGGGAATGAATTGCTGGGGGAGCACGGCAGAGACACACGCTTCAGTAATAACAGAGTTGTGTCCCCCCACCCCGTATTCCTCCCCCTCAAATAGCTTTCTCCCATCTTACCATCGATACCAGTTGTTTAGCCAAATGCTCTCTCTCTAAATTGTAGTCTTCTGGAGTTTTTTTCAAATATCTGCTTCGAAAACAAGCCTAGGGATACGTTTTAATTTAGCTTGTTCGCTCTACAGGGGAGATGGATGTGTTTCCTTAATTTCCGCTCTACTGCTTTTAGGACTGTGTTTAGCTAAAGTAGGCAGGTGGTGTTTGACACAAATTCACGTCTTTCTCAAGAAAAGTATAACTTAGAGGTGGAAATCTAGTATTTACTACAAGTGTTAAGTAAAAGTTCAACAGCAGTTCTTCGCAGTAGCTTCAATATTTCGGTTTAAAAAAAAGCCCAGAAACATCAACATTTTTTTCGTTTCTGGAACAGTTTAAATTGAAGTCTTTTCTATATTATTAATATTCAGTATATGGTTGCAGCGTATAAGTTTCAGCCATTTATTTCATTAGGTATATTTTCTTACTAAAATTGTTTTTTTACTTTTTGATAATTTTCAAATTCATCTTCGAATTTTAGTAAATAGGGACCATTCATATTTGCTTTGAGACTTCAATAAGACATTGACATTAATACCAATTTTTAATTTCAGTAAACACCAGCATTTTTACTTCATCGCTGAAAACATGTTTCTGAATTCAAATCGCTTCAAAACAATGTGTTTCAATAATGTTTGAAATTATGTTTTGAAATAGTATGTATAAATACATACATTTTTTTTCTAATATACATATCATGTATTAATTGTATGTAATGTATAAATGTTAAATTTAAGATTACCTTTGAAACTTAACTATTTTAGTCTAAGAGTTTTCATTTATTACGAGAAAAAAATGCTATATCAAAATTAAGCAATTATGCTTTCTAAATAAGAGGATAGAAAATAAAGAAAAGATTGATATTAGCGAATAAGAAAAAGATTTCAGCATAAGATTGAATTGAAATCACAAGTAAAATTTATATCATGTTTGCAGCAAAAGTACCAAATACCAAACACAATTGGAAGACAAAATCAATTTTCATTTTACTTATTAATCATAGATTTGAGGAAGAAGAAAAAAATGTAAAAGTAAATAACAGATCAACATAAGTTTAATTTTTTAATGCGTGATTGTGTGAACTCTTGATAAATATTTACTTTAAGAAAATATTTAACTTATATAGGAAACTGAAACTTGCTCCTTTATGAACATCAAAGTTATTGTATTTAAACGACTGTAATGTTCAATTTAAAATATTTTAAGTGCCATGTATAGGATGCCACAAATAATGAATAAAAACTAAAATTACAGAATAATAAATAGGTATCCTTATGTTGACTTACACAAAAGCCAAATGTTATTATTTCTTTTGGAACAAACATATTATTTTGCACTAAAATTGAACTACAGTCTGTGAAATTTCATTTTTAATTAAGTAAAATTAATTTTAAATAACAAATTATTTTTTAAAAAGGATGTCATTGCTTAAATTAAACGTAAAAAGAAATAATTATTATGGTGATCACAACAGACACTTTCTAATAAACGGATTAAACGGAAAATAATTGTAAAAAATAAAAAAAATATTATTTGCGTAGGATATGTTATTAAAATAAATTTCAGCGCAAATATAAATTAAGGCAAAGAAAAAATATTTTTTTCTCTTGTTTCTAAGCATTAGAAAACCTAGATGGATACATATTGCGTACTTTCAAACTTATTATTCAAAAAACCACCAAAGTTGCTAATCAAAACAGATCGAAGGGAGAAAAAATGTCTTAAATATACCAGCAGCTAAAAATTGTTATTTACTTGAAATAAGCTGCATGATACACTAAAAAAGCCCTATTAAACTTGCTTCTATAAAATTGAAAATGATTTCAGGTAACAAAAAAAATTAATAAAAAACGCACAAAAAAGAAAACTCCTTGAGGCTATATCACATCATCTTTAGGTTTCACTTATTTCATAAGACTTCATTTTCCAAGTTAAAAGAAATATCTTCTCAGAGAGATAAAATCCGCCTCATCTCAAAGTTTTCATTCAAGTAGAAGAGAAGAGTTCGTAGATAAGTGAAATAGAACGTGCATAAGAACAAAAAACGTTTTTGATCATTAAAAAGAACCCTCCGGCTATGGAATCTCGCCCCCTTCCTCTCGGTGTGGAATCTTCCTATTTGCCTTTACGATGCGTTCGAAGCATTGTACCAAATGTTACGATTTATTTTGGAGCGCGTTATCTAATTATTTCGCGAATAAAACGCGGGAAACAATAAAGAAAATGGCAAAGAAATTGGAGAAAAAATAGCAGGAGTTTGTTTAACAACAAAGTGTATCATTATTTTCTCGAAAATAAGTAATGTTTTGAATAATGTAAACTCTTGCAATTAAAGTTTTCAGTCACTCGGAGGAAAAAGGGAGAAAGCAGCTTATATTCTTTAATGCTCGGAGCCGGAGTAGAAGCTGCAATTATAGCCTGCTATTGATTTGTGACTGGAAACACGGCAGAAATGAAATTGATGGAGTTAACATAGCACGCACAAATAAAAAAAAAAAATAATGAGCATTTATAACAATTAAATTGTTTTACCATCTAAACATTTTTTATGGTTACTTTATTTCATTATAAAAGTGTTATACTTTGTGTTCCGAACAGTCCAAACCTGGGTTGAGCTGAATCCTAGGATTACACGAAATTTTGACACCAATTCCTCAAGTAATCAGACTGTAAAAAATGAATGTTATTTTTACAGTAAAATACAGCTAATTTTAGTGTACTAAACTGATAAATTTATACTTTTTACAGTACTAAACTGTAAAATTGCCAATTTTACAGTTTATTACCGTGCATTTTACAGTTTTAAACTGGAACCTCTGCTGCCAGTATTATACTGTAGTTTCTACAGTATAATACAGCTAGATTTTACGGCAATAAACTAAAATTTCAACTTTACAGTAAGGAACTGTAAAATTGCTAGTTTTACAGTTTATTACTGTGCATTTTACAGTTTTAAATTGGAACCTCAGCTGCCAGTATTATACTGTAAAAACTACAGTTCATTTTTTGCAGTGCACTGTTGTTTTAATGATGGTGCCAGAAGTTTAGGTAACCTGTAATTTTTTAAAGAAACTAATTCATAAAGGTGGTTTGCCTGTAAAAAGGAACAAATGAAAATAAATATTTTATTTGTTGCTTTTACTTAATAAAATTAATAGAACGTTTTTCAGAAGGAAGCATTAGTTTCCTTAAGGGTTGCTCGTAAATGATGATCTTATTATTCAACAAATTTGATCCCCCACCCCTTTGTCACAGTTCACCTAACCCCGCCCCCTCGTCACATATCAAGTTGTTTCTTATAATCATGCTGTAAAAAAAATAAATAAATAAATAAAATAAAAATAAAAATAAAAAAACGTGTGATGTCACAATGTCACGAACCCTGCTTACCCTTAAAGCATGATATCATTTGTGGACTATACCTTACCACTCATTAATTTATTAAGTTGTTTGTACTGTTATAAAATTAAGCTGCGATGATAATTTGTAAATTTTAGACGGATAAAGCTGTGACTCACATTTTTTTTAATTATTAAAAACATTTCCAAAAAAGCGGTATAGTTGAATGTTAAGTATAAATAAATATTGAAGGAGAAAATAATTTCTTATCAATAAAAGTTCCAGACATGAAATATTACGCACTAAAAAAACAATCACAGCAAAGTCATTAAAAATGGTCCCTCAATTATATTGTTCTGATTTAAATGGTGCTGCTTTTGCTTTTTATTCGAAAAACATGTTTTAGAAAGAAAAAAAAGCTACCTTACTATTAACTATCGCATTAAGATGTTAGCAGAGATGGAAAAATAATATTGTAAGTTAGAGGACAAAGCTTTGACAATCTTATTTCTCTGCTCTTTGATCACGAGGTTCCTTCAAGAAAACGGCTCAAAGGGTTCTCCAAGGTGTAAAAGGCTGAATATCTCTGCACTAGACCATTTTTCGACACATTTCTTACACGTAAAATATTTTCTTTTCCCTATGCCGCCCTTTTTTTAATTCATGTTGCAACATTGAGTCACAAATTTCTCAATCATGTACACAATTCATTTTCTCTCAGACTTTATCTAATTATTTCAGAAATTTAATGGAGACACAATAATGAAAGCACAGAATAATTTACATAGTGTGCTAAAAGTTCTCTTTGTTTGATGACAAAGTACATCATTATTCTCTTGAAATAAAGCATTGTAATGAACGAAACGGGATCCCGCAATTAATATTTTCTGTCTTGAGGAGAAAATTTTAATAATGAAATTTTTTATCTGGAGAGTGTTTTATTCAAATCTTTTCTTTCCATTTGTCTGAGAGAGGTTCATCAAAAATATGAAACAGAAGAATGAAAGAGGGAAAAAAGAGAAAACCTTTGTGTTTCGAAGTAATACTCACGGTTATTGTATCACTGGGCATTTTTCACAGAAGATACATAGCACAATACACTGAAATTTAATTAAAGTCTGAAAGAAGATTTTGTAGTGTTTATTTTAAGCATAATTTTCAGGATTTTTTCTTTTAAAAAGTAATCTAAAAATTAAAATAAATTTGAGCTCAGTTTCAAAATATGAAACGACAGGATTTAATGAAACTTTGCTTAAAGTAATGTATTTATTGATTAACATAGGAGCAGAACACTTATTACTTTAAGCGTATTTTATCTTTGTATAGCTAATCTATCCATTTATTTTAGATTTCCAACATGTACGTTTATCAGAACGAAGTCATATTTCAATTGAGGCACTAAAAGTGTGCCTATGCATTTTCACACAAATATAGAAAATTCCCAAATTTCAAGAAAGATTCGTAGTGTCTGAAACATTTTGACGAAATATTTGTCTGTGTTTTTGTGCAAGTTAGTTTTACCTTCGGATTAATTCTTAGTTCCTGAAATTGTAAATCTTGTGTATAAAATGAGATGAAGATTATAAAATGAGATGAGAAAGATGAAGAACACGTTTTAAAATTACAGAATTCAATATTTTCCCATTCTATATTCTCGATAGCTTGCCGAAAACTTACGGACGTCCGGCACAAAATTTATCAGTTTCTTGTTATTTCCCCAAACCTTAATTTTTTTCTTTTTTTGTCTTCATTAAGTTCCTGAAGAGACCAGTTCCTCAGGCGACAACTGGCGAGAGAAATTCCAATGAAATAATATCAGCATTCCAACAGCCACCGAAGGGATAGAAAACAAGAAATGGAACAAAAAACAAATCGATGCCTGAACGCCAGGAAACGATCGGAATTAAAGAGGAGGGACCCAAAACTAGGAACAAATAGCAGTGGTTACAGAGAGAACAAGAAGAGAAAAGGAAGAAAACATAAACTATCGCCTCAGGAGTCATTCGTGAGAAAGAGCAATTTGCAGTTTTCGCCTCCAAAACACTAACACTAAATAACCAAGAAAGCATCAAAAGCCGGAGGACAAGAGATTTGCAGAAAGAATGTTAACTCGCTGCCATTTCTGTATCAGAAACTTCAGAAGACTCATTGAGAGCGATTCCCCAATTCGAGACCATCGCAGAAGAAAAATGGGGCAGCAACAAAGAGAAGAAATTGCGAAATTACAGAGTAGCTATTTTCGTGTAACGGTGAAGTCGTATTACTGTGAAAGAAGATTATTTAGGATGTACTTCTGTCTGTGAAATATAGCCGATGATCTTTTTCGCGTTTCACTCTTTTTTTCAACGAGCGATTACAAACGACTCCGAACAGTTTGAAAGGTGTTATTATTAAAAAGGAACTCGCTTTCAAAATTCAAGTTCAAAGCTATTGACCTTAGTTTCTTGATGAGAGTATACTTAACTCATTCTTCGCTGCTTTTGAAACTAGCAAATTACACATGAAATCTAAAATAGGTAAGTATCATTCTGAAACCTTTTGGCTTCATGAGGAAAACGAAAAAATAGCCGAAGTGAAATTAACCAGAATAGCAATATGAGGGTTATTTATTCCCGTTGTAATTAACAATTAAAACAATTTCAAATGTTCTTTAAAAAAATACATTTTGCCCACTTGTATATTTTTTAATGAGTCAAACTATTCATTTATTCTAATGCTTTTTTTTCTGACGAAATAGATGTTCAGTTAACAACAGGAAGGTTTTAAAATATGGCCATCATACTATTAATTGCAATAATAATAACCACACACAGTAAACGAAATATTTTTAGATTTTAATATCAGTATACATTTTTACTGTCCTGCTTGAACTTCTAAAGTTACGAAACTTTAATTCCATTATCTGTTTATTGCATAAAAGAATAAAATTATTGATAACATTCCAATTACATAAAGAAACGATATAAGTTTCAAGGATTAATCTTATCACCGTGATTATTTTGTCTTAATTAAAAATCTCCAGAAATGGCGAGGAATATTCGCTAAATTCTGGAATAATTGTTGATTGTTAATTTGAAGTACTTAAATTCATCATATTCTACGTCCACCCCCCCCCCCCGACCCCAGTGCATTTTTATCTTTTTTAATCTTTTTCGTCTCAAATTACACTAAAATTATATCAAAACAATGTATTGAAGACATAAAAAAACAATAAAAAATAGATGAAACTGTACAAACAGAAACTTTTTCGTTAATTTATTGCTATAAATCATTACGCTAACACATTGACATTTTCTCTGAAATAATTTTCATAATCAAACCATAAAAAATTCATATATGATTTTGTAAGTTTTCCCAAAGTACTTACATAAATGGCAAGAATCAAAACAAGGGCACTGAAATCTTACTTACCTAGAAAAGAAAAAAATAATATGCATTAAAAACTACTGAAAGCTACATTGAAATATTTTTTAAGTATTGAATAAAAACTTTAAAACCGTTAAATATGGTATTAAGAGAAATAAAACGTATGTTAATTCTGGAAAGCTGAATGCAAATAAATTTACTAACTATTGATCATATGAAAATACTTGAATTAAAAAATATGTATTGAAAAAACATTCAGAAACAAACATAAACAATTCAAATGATAAAAACAGATCACATATTTCCAAGAGTCGGAGGTCATTTCTTCTCCAACTTTGCAGCCCTAAATATTTCACTAAAATGAAACTGATGTATGCAAGCATGTTCAATGATGGGGAATTTATTTATTGAAAGTTAAAACAACTTTCTATGTCTTGATTTCAAAACCAATTAAAATGCAGAGAGAGATAGAAAAAAAATAGTGTGAACATATTATTATTAAATATATATAGAAGTCAAGCAATTGAGACCCACGTAGTATGAAACGTGCGATTTTAAATAATAAACGATTCTATCCGAAAATAAGTTTTCAGTAAATGTCCTGACCTGCATTGATGTCTTATTTAAATCATTATATAACATTGAAATAAAATATCTTAAGTATTAAAAAGATGACTTTTTTAGAAAAATTGAAAAGCAAAGTAATATTTATTTGAATTTTCACTTCCGACTTTCGTAATAACCCACTGATGAAAGCATTCATATATAACGACTTGAAGTCATATTTTTGATGTTTTCATAAAAATGGAGGAAAAGTTGATTTTTTTGAGAAAATTGAAAAAAAAAAAAAAAAAATACATTATTTGACTTATTTACGACCTTGAGCTTACTGTAACCCACTGATGAAGGAGTTGATACATAAATATTTATCGTCATAATAAGAATATGAAGAAAACAAATCTAGAAAATAAGAACAAGTGCTTGCATAAAAACTTTACTTTTAAGCCTGGATACAGTTCGGTTTTTCAGTAATTGGCATTTTTAGATGTTTTCTTGCTTATTAGCTCAAGCAAGATATCAGTTTTGTAAAAATTTTCAACATCTTTTTTCAAACAATAGTGCATAAAAAAAAGATTCGATTAGAGAATAAAATGTTTAATATTCAATAATGAAACTTCCGAAGTTTTCAACAAGCAAATAGCCATCAAATATGACTTGAAAGGCAAAACACACTTAAGTGAAATAAATAAATTTGAAAAAAAACTTATATCTTTAGAATGCATGAAGAAAACAACTATTCTTTACTTTAGCCGTCAGAAATTAACTTCTTATGATATTAACAACTATTCTTATGTACGAAGCTCTAACGAAGAAGACATCACAAAGTTTGCAAAGCCGACAAAGAAAGTAGTCAACTCAAGCTGTCAAATTCAACGAGAAGTCTGTGGTATCCTGCTCCTTTTGTATTTTGAGTTTTTTTTTTTACTTTTTTCCTTTGAGGTTGGCAACCGAATTTAGACAGGAGCTGTCTGGGAAAAAGATTAAGAAATCCACAATAGCAGTAGCAAGCAGTGTTGTTTTTAATTAACCAACAAAATATAAAGGTCCTCTGAATGGGTGACAATGAACCAAGTTAATTACTTTTGAAGATAATGTTAATTCTGAAAGAGCCGCGGATAAACGACATGGCTAGGCATTCTTCAAGGATTTAGGCGTTTGTTTTCTTAAAGAGTAATGCCTCTTTTTAAAAGAGCTTAAATAAACTACTTCCGAAAATTTACTAAAATGAGACTTTTTTCACGTTATGTTTTTGTTGCTTTGCAGTATCCAACAGGTTTGGGAAATAAATAAAAAAAACAATGTTTAAAATTTAGAGGTTAAACGCCGGGTAGAATTTTTCTATTAAGTGTCACTTATTATATAAGAATTTTTTATCAAAAGGCTCAATAATTGTCATTATTTTTTTCGTTTATTGATAGCCGATGATAATGTTAAAAAGTGATTTGTAAAGTATAAGGTACTACGGGTCGGGTATTTATAACAAAGGAAACTCGAGCACACCTTTAGCTACTAAATCTGTTTCACACAGAAACAATTTTTTGGTTACTTACACATTTTATGTCCTCAATCATTAAAACATTCTCTTCATTTTATTATTTCATTTTACTCTCGCGATATCCCTTTAACCATTGCATTGCTTTCTTGAGTCAAAATATTTTTATCGCATTAAGATTATGTCCTTAATGGTTGATATTTTGAGCTCGAACGCCAGAATTTTATCTTCAACCATAATGATTTTATCTTCGTTCAATGGGATTTTTTGTCTTTTGCTTTTTTGTCATCTGTATTTATCTTTACTTAGTATAATTTTGTCCGCGGTTGTTTTGATTTCTTTTATCGTAATTAGAATTTATACTTGAATTAGATATCTGGAAATAAATATATTTTCGCATTTAATTTTCCACCCTATTTTCTTTCGTTCACGCCATATACCAATTATAATATAAATAATGAGAGTGAGTAGATACAAAGAATGTATGGAATTGTTCAAATAAACTATGGAACGCCCGCGAATTAGGATATAGTCTTTAATCAACAGGGGATTTCGTCAAAGCACTAACCAACGATGGTTTCAATTCTTATGTTTGGTTAGCCAATTTTTTCTGTATTTTTAAAACTGAATCAGGAAATAAATTTCCTTTCTGCTCATGACTCAAAGAGTTTTTGCAAAATGCTCCGTTCAATATTTTCAAGAGAAAAAAAGACTTCAGGAAAAATGTGACTTTAAAACACGTTTAAAATTTTCGTTTAAAAGAAAAGTTTGGGTAGTCCATTCAGCCTAAAAGGAAATGAAAATTGCGAAATTTAAGTTTTGTGCTGCATTTTTGAGTAGTAAATTTTTTTCATGAGGTGTTTCTTGTGCACCGAGTAATCTACCTTCTTTTATAGAAGTATCGAAAATATTTACAGATTAATTTATATGCGTCAACGCTCATTTGGATCGCTCAAAAACTTCCACTCTCTTCCTTTTATGTTCTCTGTAGGATACGTTTCCTTTATTTCTTTTTTTAAATAAATTTCCAGACGCTTTGAATAAAAAATTGGTGTTTTAGTAAAAGATTGCATATATTTTTTTTCACATTTTCCATACAAATATTTTCATAGCAAAAGATAACACATTTTGAGAGTGGGATAACTCTCTCGTACTTAGGTTAGGTACAGAAAAGCATTAAAAAAATCATAACCAAACATAGCATAGTGTAAGATTTATCAGTTCAATATTTTGTTTTACAAATATTTGCAAAAGAACAAAATGCGGTGGTACTCTTAGAAAAAATGAATGTTCAAGTATTTTAAATGAAAAAGCATATAAAAACATTAGAAAAACAACCTATTCAGGACACGAAAAAAAAAGTGCGCAACAGAGCGTAAGCGATTTCAAAAATCTGACACTTATAATAAAAATCAAAATATTTTAAATACTTCAAAAACAAGGGTATTTGTAGAAGGGGAGTGGTTTGCCAAAGCATAAAATAATAATAATAATTAATTAAAAAATGCAGTGAAAGAAAAGTGATGTTTTATTTTTATTTATTTATTTATTTTATTTTATTTTATTTATTTATTTTGTTTTTTTGGACATGCTGTAACCGAGACTCTTTACTGAGTTTCAAGACATTCAAAACCTTTCGTTTTTAACGTAACGCCTCAAATCCATAATGAACTGCCATAAAAGTTTCGTTTCTTCCACCAAAATTGGGCGTAAATTTCATGTTACGAGTAAATAACCATTTGTTCAAAAATTGTATCTTAAAATTTTTTAGTTAACTTGTAGTCAATGGTAAATGATAAAATGAATTAAAAATGTGAAGACGTTACATATACCGTAAAAAAACCGATTAGCAATTTCCCGGAAGGAAAAAAAAAAGCTAATTATCAGTGGTGGACAGAATAGCAACACTTAAGAACCAAACGAAGTACAGAAATGAAAATAGAACAAGAAAAAGAAAAAAATAAATTCAACTCAGAAATTGAAATAAATAAATAGATAGAAGAAAAACAGAGAGGGAAAAAACAGCTAACTTTAAAACCCGACAGTTGCAAAAAGTAATAATTAAAAAAGTGAATGAAGAAGAGGTTCTTATTTTGTCTTTTTTTTTTTTTTTAATTTTCTTGAAATAATGACATGATTATTTTTAAACAACGGCCAATAACAAGAGCAAAGAAGTTTTTAATTAACAAAATTTTTTGATCGGAATAGGAGTTTTTAAAAAATTAAGCATTAGAGACAATTACGAAAACTTTGCAACAATTTCAGTAATGAATTGAAATTTTGTAACGGTGTTCAAAGTTTAAAAAATAAAAAACATGCTCAGAAAGAAATACAGGAAGTTTAACATTTTCATAAAGTTGTCTTACGCAAACATGGCATGCTAAATATCACTTTATTTTACACTAAATTTAAAAACTTTAAGAGTCAAAAACGTGTTCTAAATATCGACAAATACCAAAACTCAACATTATCTTTCTCATAATATGCAAGTTACATGATTTTTATCACGGTACCAGTAACAATTTTTTGCTTGAAAATTGATTTAGATTTTTTTCTGAAAAAAATTTTCTCCTTCAAACTCAGTATCAATTTCGCTACTTTTACTATTTTTAACCACTAGGTAAAGAATGAAGTTAGTCAGCAATGTTTAGTCCTACAGGATATGGTCATAGTGATGTAAATGTTAAGCCTAGGCAGAATTAACTGAATAAGTAAAAATTGTTCCCTCTGTAAACTTTGTATAATATTATATTGCGTAGATTAGAATGAACAGTTTGGACAATTTAATTAGTTTAAAGCTTATTGGAAATTTATTAACGATTTACAACTGCTGCGCACTAAAATGTTTAAACTATACAAACATTTCCACACTAACACGTTTGTCAAGTGAAATCACAACTATTAATTTATATTTCTTTGTGTGGGATTTAATTTATAAAATAACTCTAAGAAAGAGCAGTTTTACATAAATATTTTTTAATTCACTCCTGATTTTTCTCTACTCAACGTGCTGCGACAAATTCGTTTGTTTTTGTTTAAGCTGAGGAGGAAACACGAGGCAGAAATATTGCTTACGCTAACTGATATCACATATATATACATATACTAACTGCGATTCCCGGCGAAGCACGGGCTTCCTCAGAAATAAAAGCGATGTCAAGTAGCGCATGCTTAACACTCTCCCTAAATGACAAATGAAAAATTTACGGTATAATTTCCCATTAGAATAACGGCACCAAACTGCTCATTCTTAATCCAAAATTAACGATAAAATTCTAAATCTGTTTGTTGCTTTCACATTTATATAAATAGGAAAAAAATCCCTACTAAAAGCAATTATTTCCGTACTGCTCATTTTTCTTGTAAAAATAACCATAACATTCTAAGCGAAAAAGTTGTTTTATAATTTGGATAGCAGCCAAAAAATAATTACGTATTAGAATTTTACTCATTAACAGATATTCAAAATGGCAGCAGAAATAAATAAAAAGTATTGATTAGAATAAAAGAAATGATGAAAAATGTGGTTTTATTAATTATAATTGAGAAAAGAAATTCCAACAAAAAACCATCATTAGAACTTGAGAGCACCACATTTTCAAATGGCAACAGAAAAAAATAAAAGTATTACTAAAAACAATCGTTAGAACTTTATTGTAACCCGTCTTAAAAATGGCAGAGTTTTTCTTTCTCCAATAATTTGAAGAAAGTGTTTTTCCCTTAAAAAATAATACTAATGGCAAAAGCAATTTAAGAATTTTATTTTTGCAGCACTCAGGCCAAAATGGCAACAGATAGAAATCATTAATGAGATTTTTTTAACGCGCAGACGAAAGTCGATTTTCAATTAAAAATTAAATTCCGCTTTCTTTTAAAAGCCCGTATCTTTTTTCAGGGTGGAGATATCGATTAGTGGTTTTGAAAATCGTAGGAAGGAAGCTTTCCTAAAAGGTAATTTTTGAGTTCTTTCGAATGAAATCAAGATCGAGAACATCTGATAAGTATTACACTAGATAGAGCCATTTTGAAGTCCTTAATTCAAAATTCGAACGGATCGGTACTTTTTTCCCGCTTAAAAACCACCCTATGATCCTTCTCGGGTGCCCAAGTATCTCCCTGCCAAATTTCGTCCAGATCCGACTTAAACTGTGGATTTGTATAAGGTACACACACACATATATATTCTCTGTTTTATTTATACGATATATATGTGTGTGTATGTGTGCCCATCTTTCTGTTTATACGTACGCGTTCTCGAAATTTTTTGATTTTCTAAGTAATGTTTTTTTTTTCTTTTCTTTTTTTTTTTTGTGTGTGTGTGTGTGTGTGTTCTTTTATCTTGAAACATTTAAGAACATTATTTTCGAAACTTGTGCAGGAGATGACACTTTGTCGTGGATTATGAACAAAATTAAATAACACTTAATATCTAAATATTTTCTTAAGCAATAAGCGAGAAACTTCTTGGAATCTGCTCAAGAAATGTCTCGAATATGGTAAAAAAAATCCCCACAATCGAAATGGAGAAATGGCAAAACGTCTTTGTTAAGATAAGTGTCAGAAATTCGAGATCTCGAGAAAGAAAAAAAAAGGGAAAAGAAAATCCTTCTACTAAAGGATTTCAGAACTATTTCGAGACTCACAAACATCCCCACTGCTACCCTCATATGCAGCCAATAAAGAAAAAGTCCACTCCATTCCCATAGCGAAATATATTTGCGTGTCCCTTTCTAAGCAACCTCCATGTATCAGTGGCGAAGTCAACAGCAGTTCAGGAAAGTTTTTTGCTGGCGCTGTACTAAAAACATTTTTCTTCCTTTATGTCCTTTTTTCCCTTCTTTATGAAAGAATCAGTATTTATATTTAAAAAAAACTTTCAATGCTAAAGTTTTTTTGTTTTTATTTTTATATATAAAAAATACTTCAGTTTGAGTTTATAATCAGGAAACCCAAATGCTCGCGAACTTTAAAAAGTAAGGCGTCTGTCTGTGTTTGCTTTTCAACACTGGGTTTTAAAAAAAATCTTTAGAATTTTCTCATGATCTTATTTTTTATTGTCTATCTACTCATTTTCTGGGAAATGTTTTGAAGGGATAGGAGACGCTGTAGAGTTGAATATGGCTAATTTTAAAAAGCACACCTACATTTCGAGCAAGAAAAGCTTGGGGTGAATCTGGGTAAATGCATAAGTCTCACATAAATATATAGTGTCAAAGTACCAGATTCGGAAAATAGAAACAAAAGCCGAAAGTTTCGAGCATCAACAAGTGAAGTGATTTAAACTCAACATATAATTTACAGAAAGCAAAGGTATTTTCATTTTTAAATATTAACATTGCTATGCTGCCAATAAGAAAAATGTTAAATAATCGAAATCTCCCCTCCCCCCACCAACTTGCAACTTGCAGGTATGCGATGCTTTACGTAGGCGCGACATTGCGTTTGCGTATTAGATGCGAGAAGCATTGGGTAAGGAAAAATTATGGATGAAGGAAAATTTGTAAAATTGGTGGTTCAGAGTAGTTTTGTTAAATTCTTTATTTATGTTTTTATGATTCCCAAAAAATGTTTTTAAAAAAATTGGAAAAAAATCCCGAGAATTTCTGAAATATTTTCCAAAACTACAAATTTTTGTACCACAAACACCCCTGGCTAATTCCTTTTTGTTGAAATGCTCTCGTTAAAAATTTTTAAACATATTACCCAAAAATAATCTTTCTCTTTAAAATATAAATTAAAAAAAAAACAGTTTGAATTGCTGCTTTCCAAAAATAAATTTAAAAAAAGGTAAAACAAAATTATTACAATTTCAGAAAATAAATATTCCACGATTTTATCTCTGAGAATGAAACATTTCACGAACATTTAAGATGCATCGCTTAATGACCAAAGGTAGAACACCTCTAAGAAAAAATCATAAACTTGAAAAAACAACCTTGTCTGAAAAAAAAAAAAAGCCACGTGGAGAATTCCCGAGGTTGTGATGTGGAGATATGGAAGTAAAACTAAAATGATCCGTGAAACTTCAACCCACGCTTTCGCGCACGAAGACTCGGAGGTAAAATCTGATATATCCAGAAGAACCGATTAAATGGCAAAACTGTGCAATATTTCTTCTGCTTTTGCATGAGAGTGGTTTTCTCGATCTTCTTTTTTCGTCTCCACACTTCACGTAGAGCAAGATATCTTGAGAGGAGAAAATATACGGAGAAATTCTTAACAAGATAGCATATTCCGCAGCAGAGGTGGTGGTATCTTCTGGTGAGACATGTATCATATTTGCACGACTACTAGCAGAAATAATTATATGTATTTTGAATCAGTTGCTTCCCGAACAGATGAAATGACGAAGAAAGGAAAGAAAAAAAATAAATGAATGTACTATACATATTTTACGTGGTCGGAGCTTTCAAGAATCTCAATATACAGCAAGGATGCAAATAAATTAAAAATTCTGAAACATGCGATTGTGTAATTTCTGGTAAAGTACTAATGAATAATTTCATAACAAACTTTGAAATAAGCTGATCACTGTCATTCAATATTTCATTTAATGATTATTCCTTAAAATTATTTATTTAATAGTTGTACAAAAATATGACATTTAATTTCAATAAGATTTTCATTAAATGCTATTTATATTCCATCTACCGTCTACTTCAAGCTGTTTTTTTAACAATAAAAATATATTGACCATATGATCGATGGTCAATAAATATTATTGACCATCGATCGTTGTACATACAAAAACCTGAGCTATATTTATTGACTTCGCAAAATATTCCGGAAAAAATAGCATAATAGTTTTTATAAAAAAGACGTGTGTGTGTGTCAGTGTATATTTATCAGCAGTAGTTTAAAACAATTTAACATGTACGAAAAATGAATGGGATTGAAAGATTATGCAGAAATATCAAAAAGTTATTTTTAATTTTTGAAATTGCATTTTCGAAAAGATCTTTCAATGTCTACGACTAGCGCAAAAATACAAAGAGAAGAAAAAGGAAGAAAGTGTTATGCAATAACACTTAATATTTACTCATTTATTTATTTATTTACATAAGAACTGAGTAATGGCACTGAATGCATGCGACATATGTACGTCTCTAAAAGTTTTTTTTTTTTTTTTTCTGAAAGTTACACAAGATATATATTTCTAACACTAGAATACAGCTTGCAAAGAATCTTATGCAGTTTTGGAGAAAAAAACACGTTTTAACAAAAAATTGTGACTAATTAAACGTAGCTTTAATTCCAAAATTTAAATGAACACTATTTGTTCCAAAATACAAAAAAAAAAAATGCAATAGAATCGAAATATTTACTGAAAACTGTAGCCTGAAGATAAACAATTTCATGATTCGCAATCAGCAGTATAAATACAAAAAAATGCATCAACAAAGTCACGGATAAAAAGCCGAAAAAATGCAGATAAAAAATCCTTTTCGAAATAAAATTTACCATTTCTCGAAGAAAAGTTTTCTGAAATGCTTCAATAAAGAAAGTAAACAAAAATCTTCCAAAGAAAAATACTAATACATAAGAAACAAAAGTTTAAAAAACACCAGTCTCAAGAAAAAAAAAAAAAAAAAACAGAAACAAAAAAAACTTGGAACTTTCTTTCTGGGAAACGTCCGACCCACCGAAAGCGCGGTGCAAACAAAAAGCCAAACGTCAGATAAAGACAAAGATCTCGCAAGTTTCCGAAAAAGGAGGCGGATGGTTGGAGGAAAAGAAAAAAAATGAAGAAAGTAAAGTGTAGGTCTACATTCTTTCTTCTTCTTTTTTATTATTATTCAGCAGGTCTTTAAGAAACTTTTCTTTCGTGGCAAGTAACGTCCCTTGCGGAGCTAGCTGACATGAAAGATAGTTCAAGACTCGAAAGATAATGTTGCCATTCCAGGGAACAAAAGTTGCGAGTTTCCCTACTTCTTTCAGAAATCATTTTCACAGTAAAAAAATATGACGTAACAAAGAGCACAGTGCTGAAGCAATTTAAAATTGTTTATTGAATAAAATACAAATTACTTTTTGTTGTTTTTAAATAGAAACAAATAGAAAAAAAAAAAGAGATGTGTATATTACACACTCTTCATCATACATTAATTTTTTCAAAACATTTAAAAGTAAACTTTGAAAAAAAGCCTCACTTATTGTAAACCTTATTCGTTATTTATTTATTGTAAGCATTTTTTCTGACACACAAAAGTCAACGAACTTCGCAGCCAAGTACTGCACTGTTTTGTACTACTACAATTAATATTTCAACGAGAAATGTTGGCTCTATTTTTAGGCTTAAACTGCTGCTTTCATTTAGAAAATTGTTCAATTGTTTAGACGATATTTATTTAACGCATAATGCGATTTCAGACTTTAGCGATATATTATAGTCAAAATTTTCAATTGTCAAACCATGTTATTCGATTTTAAACGATATTTCGGATATCAGGAAGATTTTCCTTTTCTGTTTTAGCAACATGAAATAAAAATGTATACATAATTTATAATCAATAACAGAAAAATCACTAAGTGTAAACAGGTTAAATACAATTTTGAAAATAAAAACATGTTTATAAAAAATTTTCATTTCGATTTACTTGCGAAAAAAAAAAATAATAATAAAAGTTCTTGGAACCAATTTGTGTAATTTCTAATTTAAATTAACACTGGAAGGGACAACTGGAAGGAAATTCTGCCAAGTTTAGAGCACAAAAATTCTTTATTTAGTGGAACCATCAGCTAGCTCTGAACTGCATTATTATCTATAACACATCTTAAAATAATGTCATCCACCAAAGACACCAAGAGATGAAAAATTGCGGTGAAGAATTGGAACTGTCAGAAATACTTAGGAACACTAAGTAAAAATGACGAAAAGAGGAAAAATGCATCTCTCGTAAGATGCTGCTTTTGGCTTATTGCCATCTTTCCAGCTAAATTCGCCGATAAAACTGCTGTCAGTATTCTTAAACCCCATTTACAGACTTGGTTACAGCTGTTCAGTCATCCATTTTGAGCATCAGAGCTTTAGAGCTTGCCCGGAAAATTTTCAGCTCAGATTATGCAGAGAAAAAAAGTCAGCATAATCCGGAAAATACATCTGTTGCTAAGGCATGTCATACATTTAAGGGCCGTAAGGCCACTTACTATCCGTGGTCTTAACTGTGAGGAGAAAATTCAAGTATCGGAATATTTTCAAGATTAATTTCCAAATGGAGAAAAACGTCAGAAATGGTCACACATTCAATAACTCTTCATGCTTATATTGATGGGGAATTTCAGCAACGGAAAATTCAACAAATCGTTCGCATCTTATTCATTAAAAATGAATTAAACCAATTAGCATTCAAAGGAGAAACTATATGAAAGCATAAGTTCTGATCATTCAACGAATACACGTAGAAAAATATTCAGCCTTTCACAGCCAGAGAAAATATGAAGAAAGATACAGTGATAGATTAAAAATTTTATCTAAAAGCTTTACAGTAACCTATTCGGCAATGCAATAATATGTGCATTCCTTTTTTAATTACATTTTGCACACTTTTTTTCTTTAATTTTTTGTAACAAATACATTTTTTGATGTAGCTCAATACACATTTTTGCCATTCTGAAATGAATATGATACATGCTTGTTCAAAATGTAATGTATTAAATGAGTTTTATTTTCTACACAAATCCAAATCAACTTACGCAGTACCGTTAGCTCGCATGCAATTAAATCAAAACTGAGTATTTGAGGATTTCAAAAAATCATAAATACTAATACAAAATGCCGTAAAAGCATGCCGAAAATAAATTCATAATTAAATTTTAGAAGGACTTTACACCGAAATAAAACCAATCAAATTAACATCCAAAACTACTTCAACCATATATCTTCGACCCATTTAAAGAAAGGAAGCTCCGCGTTGCACAAACTGTAATATGACATCATCAGTACTAAGTCTCCAACATTCTTCAACTTAACAATTTTTCCAAACCTTAAATTAGCAATGAACAAGTAAAAACGGATGAAAAAAAAGGAACCGGATTTTCTAAATTAATCTAATTACTTGCTGCATCCGGTTATGAAGAGGAGTTGCCGGAATCGCGATCCCTCAAGTTCCAAAGAACCATGATCCTCATTATTCAATGAGTGGCCACTTCGTCATTATTCCTTTTTATTGTTATTGCTTTTGTAGTTGGTTTTATTCTCCGCAATTAAGACGCTTGGCATCGATCGCACCAAGTCAGGGCTATGAATATTTTTAGAACGGCTAAGGCAGATTCAGTGTCATGGATGCCTTACAGCTCTGTAGGTCAGAGCCAGACTAACATAAGTCCATTTTCATAACATTTCGGGAGAGGGCGAAAAGTTTTGTTGGGTGCATGCAAAGGATGGGACTCGCTCTCTTTTAATGCTGCTAAATAACTGTCAGGGAATTTCTTTTGTAGAATAACGTTCACAGGGCTGCGAGAAAAAAAAAGAGGAAAAAAAAAAGAAAAAAAAAAACAGGACAGGATTCGAACATAAATTATTAGTCAGAAAAAAATATTTCACCATTTAAAAATAAGCTGAAAAATGTATGCAAATGAAAATTAATAAAACTTATTTAAAACAAGAAGTTCTGTCAAGAACTAAACCAGCCTACTGTCCCGTACATGGTCATCGGCATTCTAGCATCTGATCATTGTTCTCTTAATTATCTGAGACTAAAAATTATGTCAAACATACCTTTTTAGCACTTAAAGCTGATTTCTAAAAGCAAAATATACCCCTCTCATCAGATGAAATAGACACATAAAAAGTAAATAAATGAATAAATTAAGTTTTGTCGCACTTTTTAAAGAATGTAACTGTTACAGTTCTTCCGTAGAAAAATTCCTCAATTGTTTTCAAAAAAAAAAAAAAATTAAAAGTACAAAGTACATCAAAACACATTTTATCAAAGAAAGGAAAAAAAAAAAAACTCGTCCGTTGATAAAATGTCTCGAATTTCACTTTTAATCCGTTGCCAGTTGTTAAATACAAACAAAGAATAAAACATTTTTATTACAAAAAAAAATCGTCTGCCAAAAATAATAATAATAATAAATAAATAAAATAAAACAAATGAATAAATAAACAAAAAATCGTCTGCACAGTCAGTCATTTTTTTCTGAGCCTGCATTTCCGCCATGTTTGCGGAGTCGGAGTCGGAATCAGAGTCCTCACAGAAGATTACTCAGAAAAGTACTTTGCAAACATTATTTATCAAAACCATTTTCTTACAAAGTTAGTTTGAAGGAAATCTGACTTTAAGTTCAGGATCAACATTCAACTTAAATTCCCCGTAGGTGCTAATGTTAAATTTTTTTTCTGAAAGCATCGTGGGACAGGTTGTTTGAACGGTTCAAAGTTGAACTAAAAATTGTTCAAATCGAAAAATCAAATATGGGAATGAGCTGTACTCTCCGAGATCTTTCCAACAAAAAAAAAGTTTATTCCATTCGGATGGTTCACTCAGAAGTTATTAGGTGGGAAAAGGTTGCTTGAACGGTTCAATGTTGAACGAAAAAATGTTCAAATTAAAAATTTAAATACGGTAATGAAGTATCCTTGCTGAGATCCTTCGAACAAAAAAAAAAGTTTATTTAAATCGGACTGTTCACTCAAAAGTTAGCATCGCGGGACTGGTTGTTTGAACGGTTTAAAGTTGAACCAAAAATTGTTCAAATCGAAAAATCAAATACGGGAATGAGCTCTACTCGCCGAGATCTTTCCAACAAAAAAAAAATTTGTCCAAATCGGAATGTTCGTTCAAAAGTTATTAGGGGGGGACAGACAGACCGACAGACCGACCGACAGACAGACAGACACACAAATTCCCCATCTCAATACCCTACTTTCAAATTTTTAATTTTTCGATATTCATTTTACCTTTTTATTTTTTTTAACTTGGCGATATTTTTTGGACTTGGCGATATTTTTTTTTACTTGGCGATATTTTTTGGACTTGGCGATATTTTTTAGATGCATTAAGCTACTTTTAATACTTTTTTCGTCTTTCTTTTGTTTTTAACGGGAAAGTAGGCTAAAAAGAGAGAAATTAAACTAAGTACAACAAAAGTACCGTTAGCAAATATATTATTTTCCTGGATTTTCGTAAGAGACCGTGAAATGTCAACACACAACTTGAAATGAAAATTCTGTTTGCGAATCAATCTGCTTCGAGGCAGACAAAAAGAAAGCGTACTGCAGAATCTATGCAGCTGCAGAAAGAATCTATACTAGTAAAGCCAATTAAAGGAGATAGAACTTTAAAGTAAGAAATCGTTTTTCAAAGTGATCGCTGCGCATGATCACGACTGGGAATTCTTCCAATTTAAGAATCTTTCCTTCACGTGTCTTTTCCGAAAAACTTATTCCCAGAGCTCAACTGGGGGAAATTTCCTTTTCCGTCGGCTAATTTCTTTCGAATCAGTCTGAAATTAGATTTGGATTTTTCTCGGCGTTAGGCGACGCGAGCCATTCCAGATCAAGCAAAGGCCCAGAAACAGTTCAACTCAACTCAGCTCAGCTACCGGAAAGTTGCTAACGTCTCCCAAGGCGGACATTTTTACGTTCGTTGCTTTTCCATGTGCGTTCTGCGATTAGCGTTAGGAGTCTCTTAAGTTAGCGCAGGCAGCAAATGGCTGTACAGTAACAGAAATAATCCCGGTTCGAATTCGAGTAATTATTGCCTCAGGGGGTCTTTTGGCGAGAGGGCAAATGCTACTAAATGCAGCAAATGTTGAAAAATAGTGCTGTCTGAAATTAAATAATGCCTTGACAAACAATAATGTCCAGTCATTCTAGTGTACCCTTGTGGTTTTGCTATGAACATTAAGCACCAGAGAAAAGTAAGAAAAGTTAAAAGTTGAATTTCCATTTTACAATCATGTAATTGACCAAACTATATAAATTAATGGATGGAATAAGTTACAATATAATACAGAATGGCAATGAATAATTTCTTTTAAATAAATATTTCACATAATAAAAATCATACTTCAGAATATGGGCAAATATGAATGGCAAAATACTTCCTAAGGTTCATCTGAGGTGCAAGGAGGAAACTCTTGAACTTTAATTTGTTTCTTTCTTAACTAGTGATTAATTGTCTGAACTCTGAACAACTGGTTTCGAACAACTGATTCCGGTTTCCGCTACCCTTTTATTACTACTGTTTTCTCTTCCAAATAACTCATCACCTCCCTATCGCCCCTTAATAATTTATCACCCCTTTGAGAAGTCAAATCGCCCCCATGGGGGCGATCGCCTTCAGGTTGGGAACTACTGATTTAGACATTCCAAATCGCAAAAGGAATTAAATATCAATGACAGTAACATAATACGTTTACGAAATTAGGTTCTGGCTATCAATTCAGTTTTCTTTTTCTACGAGCATACTATTATTCAGTGTGAGAGCACCAAAAGAGTATTTAAAAAATACACATTTGAATTTTCTTTTTAATTATTACTTCTACTTGCATGCGAAAAGTAGTTTTTTTTCCAAATTTATGCTTGGACTAAGGCAAAATTTTACAATCATCAATTGATATTAAAGTACAAAATGTGCAGCCATTTACGTATAAGCACCTACCTCACCGGTTTTAATTCTTAAACTATTTTTATGATTCTAAGCTTTGGATTTAAGTACTTGAAGATATTTTTTTCAGACATGTTTGCCCTCAAAGCGTGTTTATTTCCTTTTTTTTCCTCCCTTTTTCTCTTATTTTATTTATTTATTTATTTTGCATTTTACGATTTAAAAAAAATATTGCACATGATTAAAATGAGCAAGTTGATGGGAGCCGATTAATTGCTATTCTATTTTTTGCTAAAAGTACACTTTTCACAACGATGCGTAGGCAGAAGCAGAAACATTGCCAACAGACATTACTACATTTAGACACCCTCCTCCCCCCCCCCCCAACAGGAAAAAATCATAGCAGGTTTTTTTTTTTTTTTTTTTTTAATTTTACATGTTACGTCACAAACTATCTACCAGCTGATTATTTGGCTTCACATCTATTTTTATTTAAAAGCACAACTATTTCTCCCCTTTTATTTTTTGCTTTATAATTACAGAAAAATCAGAAATTTTGTTTTAGTAACATAAAAAATAACTACTTATTAATTTGAACGTGGATATCTCAGAGGACAAAAAAATAAAAAATGAATTAGGATAAAAGATATGCACGTTAACTACAGACAAACACGGCAAGTGTAAAGAAACAACAGACACGCAAGCATTCTGCAAAACGATGAAATGATCTACGAATTAAAAAAGAAAAGACACGCATTCAAAAATGAAAAATTTCTCTTTTTGACAAACGATCGGCTACTAGAAAGCTATATTCGCTCACATAACTACTATATACAGAAGAAAACTTCATAAATCTTGGATCAAATTCTATAGATGAATCATCTGGAAGAATATATGATAAAGGAGGAGGGAGAGAGCCCCCTACTGTAATATATGGAAAAGAAAATGAAACTGAAATAAATCACGTCAAAAAGCTCCGTGAATTTTCCGGGATAGAATACAAATTTAAAGCAAATATCGGATGCGAAAGCAGAGGATAAGTCGCTTGTTGTGGCGAAATACATTTTAAAAAGCGTAAAGAAATGTAAAAAAAAAAAAAAAGATGACGAAAAGTCGCCCGTCAAACATTTGATACTAACTTAATATTAAGTGTAGAAGAACGGGGGTGGGGACATATGCTGTTTTATATTTGGTGTATGAAAATGTTCGAGGGATAAGGGTGGATACAGGATTTTTTAACAAAGAAAAAAAAAACTTCTCTCTTACTCTACTCTTACGATGTATCTTGATTCGCGCACTCAAAACACATCAATGCATATATACTTGTATGGGCGTAAATAAATGAGCCTTGCGAGTTTTTTTTTTTTTTTTTTTTTTTTTGTATTTAAATGTGAGTCCCTGCGACCTCCCCTCTCCATAATAAGATCGCTAAAGTTCATCAAAAATTGCTTATGGAACTTCAATTTCAAAAAACTCCAGCTGAGAATTACAAACCCTCCCTTCTACAATTGCGTGTTTAAGACTTCAATTCTGAAAATTTTCTTTGGGAGAGTTCCTCTATCTCGGCTCATGGGATTGGATTGTAATCCGTCGCACCTCCCTCCGTTGCAACCAAGCTTATAGAGGACAGCTTTTTCTAATAGCGCAGTCATCAATTAAGCTGATGGACTTGACGTTATACACATTTAAATTTAAATATGTTGTAACTTGAAGGCTGTGGATAACATAACTGGATAAGTCGCATTCACATAAAGTTAGTAAACTCGGAAAATAATTTCGTGCTGTGAATTTTATTTAAAAATAATTTCAGAAGAAATAGGATTGTTTCTACTGGTAAGATGTTTCGCTGTACATATATCAAAAAGAGAAGTTTGGGACACTTGGTGTCCCCGATGAAAGAGTTAAGATCTAATGAGCAATAAATATAGCTGTTTCTTCAATCATAAGAATGCAGGAATACACAAAGTTCTTCAACTCATTTTAAAAGCAATTTAACTTTCAATTATCGGATGTTTATTCGGCAAATTCATTTCTAATTGGAGGTCAAATCGTTTGAACGTAATATACAACCAATCAAAACTTGCCAAACTCTGACTTCTCTAGTAGTCTTTGAATGCATCAATATAAAAGTATAAATAATAATAATAATAACACAGATAACCCGTATACCATTATATTAAGAGACAGTAAGTTCTCTATGTTTACTTTACCTAAAATAAAAGAGAAGAAAAAGAAAATATGTGCTTAATAATTCCGTAAAACGGTGTTACAAAAGGTATAGCATTTTTCGAGCTTTTCCTTTGACGCAACATTTTAACAATTCGTAGGAAAACAATAGAAAACCTTGCTTTGTGTATCGTATAGCAGCGTTACCAAAAAGGAGCTTCTGTTAACATTTTCTCAAAACTCAGCTCTTTACTATCCTTGTAATACAGATTGCACTGCATATTAAAACGTAGCAGTATAATGATATGCGGCTTTGTTATATGACTTAGCGTTTTACACTTTTTTCCATCTTATTTTAGCAGGATATAGTAATTAATTTACCGTATAGATTGTATGACTATTACATTGGTTGGGATTTACGAAAAGTATGAGTATATAGCTCATGGAAATGGGAGGTATGAAGATATAGATATGCATTCTTCACCGAAGCTTTATCATTTTAAGCGATTCATAACAAAAGAATCTAGCTCTAGCCTTTCTAGTGTTTTATTTTAATCCACACTGGCCATTTTTCTCAAAGTAAGAATAAACAAGTTTCGTAAACAAAAACTGGTGTAAATAATAATTATCAGAACTGCGCCTTTTATATACATAGATATTTGGTTTCATGATCTTATTCATGGCCCAAGTAGCACACTTCGTTTTTTAAAGGTTGTAAAATGGTTATTATCGTTGTAACAACCGCTTAAAAACGTTTATAAAACGTTTAAAGGTTATTTGTGCTACCTGGGGGATAACTGAATTTATTTTTCTCGATTATAATATATTAATTTTAGTGACTGAATTATATTTACTCTGATTAATTTTATTGTTATTTAAGCAACCATCACTGCACTTACAAAAACATTGCAAAGTTACTTCATATGAAATATCATAGGACTAGAAAAGGAAAAAGAGAAAAACTTAATGTATAGGCAGAAAAACATGGTATTAATCCTTACGGCTTAGCCAACCGATATTAAAGCATTAAGAAGTTCCATAAAGCCGCATTAAAGTACTGACCGACTACTAGACCCAAGTGACCAAAAAGCTTGGCATCTGTTCAAGCAACTGGGGAGAAAAAATAATCTCATTGGACATTTTTCTTTCTCTCTCTTTTATCATAAGGTGTTCTTGAAGTTTTTTCTCTTGCTTCGGCAACTCTCTCTGAGGAAAAGCCAACTATCAAGGTTGGACAAAGGATTGCTCGATCATGACTTATTGCTCGGGAGCATGGGAGGCCATTCCCGGAGATGGAAAAATGTACAAGAAAAAGACATTCACTATCGTCTGTGTCAGGGCGCTTGCTAGAAATCAAACTCTAGCGCCGCATTTGGCATCAACAGCCACAACGGAGTTGGCGGTAATTTGCAGGGGAATCAAATATACTGACTGTGAACAGCAAAGCACCGGTTAAAGATAATACGATCACTCATGGGTGGATTTGTTTACATTAGGGAGCTCATTGAATGAATTCAGAAAAGTTATCATAAATCCTAAGAGAAGCAGAAACTGCTGCCCAATACGACAGTGCGAACCACATTATGCCTGGGAAATTTTAAAATTTGAGGATGTGAGATGGTAATAACTATTAATCTAGCAGCAGCACACATCAATACATGCCTGTTGTTAAGGGAGTCAGGAGCTCAATTGGGTCATACCCCTCGTAGCTTTGAAAAATAATATTTTTGCACAAAAGTAGGCGTGGATTTTGCCTATAAAATTTGCACCGAGTACGCACCGTTAGCCCTGCCCCTCCCACCTCGAATGCCAGTCGAAATGCCATCTTTAAACACGTTTCACAACAGTTTAAAAATCGCTGTAAGTCTTGCAATGACTCTCGTGTTCCCAAATTTTCTGTGACCACTAATCTTAGTTGTATTTTTGGCATTAAATGCATTGCGTACCAAAACATGTAATGCAATAATGCTATTTAACAAAATTATTCTGTAAATATTTCTTTTACTCAGTTCTGATCATTGCCGTTACGCACTGCGCTTTTAATTTATATATTTAGTTCCCTAACTTACTGTGGTTTTTGCTATCGCATTTTAAGTCAATGAGTTATTCTTTTGATAATTATTATTATAGTTGGACATTTTAACTTCAAAAGGCACGACAAAATAAAAAAATTGCAACCCATTAAAAAGATCAAAACAATATGATTGATAATACGAAAGATAGTTAATGGTTCACTTCAATAATATTACAAAAATAAGTTTGTATTGTATGAAAGTAAAGGACTTCCTATTGAGAAGGAAGTTCATATTATTATTTTAATTGACCCTTGAATGCTTATCCAATGACAAAATGTTAGGGTATAATAACTAAAAAGGTTAGATTAGCTTTTATTTTGCAAACTGCAGATCGAAATACGATGAATTATGATTCACAATCTCATCTATGCGAGAACTTTTGCATTAAAGAATTTCACGTGCATTAACTATCTAAATAAGTATGGAGCACATTAAACATTGGTGAAAATGAAAAATGATTTAGGAGTTGCTATAGTTTCATCACGTACTACATACAAGGTTTTTAAATTTTAATTTCGCATTTCTTAAATACTTTGCATAAATGATGCTTAACTAGCCATTTCCTTAGCATGGATTGATCACTGCAAATTAGTTTCACGGTCTTGTAATGCTTGAGATTCCTAAGAGTCTTCGAATTATTTTAGTTCTTCTGTTGCATTTATTTTATTTATTTATTTATTTATTTTTTTTTTTTTTTTGAACATCTGTAAAGTTGTTTTTATTTATTTATTTATTTATTTTTTACAAAAAAGTTTCAGGCAAAGACAATTAACGTCATATAGCAATAAAAATGTTTCAACTATTGATATTAAATTTGTCCTGTCTAACGCAATCCTTTTCACAAAAGTACAAATTGCAGTTTCAAATATTTTCATATGAGCTACGTATTTTAAGCACATGCAATTATCTACTTTTCAATTATCTTTCTTAACTTGCGCAATATCAATTAATAAATATACTTTTGAAAATTTTCATTAATTTCTAACATTTTCTGATTCGTAGCATAACAAGTCCTGAACCAATAAAAGCTGGTATTTACTGCATTTGCATTGGTTTCATGATATAAATTTTTCGAGAAAAACCCTCCTCCAGCATTTCTAAGTACACGTTTTGTAGGACTAAAATCATTGAGCACCCATCTTGGCTCTAAAAATAATTCCTGGCAACCCTTTAAGAAGAAAAAGGCAAAAATATATACCTCGCACTCAGACTGCAACACAAGGACCAATAGCCGTAGGGTAAAGAAATGTTCTTTAGGAATAAAGATATTTTTCCCTCCTAAATACCTTTCGCTCAGTTACTGTTCCGTTTTACTTTCTTCGAAGTCAGCTCGCTTCTTTTTCGCTTCTATTCGTTACGAATACAAGATACATTTTTATCGAAAGACGAGGCACTGGACTTTCTTTTCACACACGCCATAGATACACTCCTTCAAACAATTTTCCACAAAAGAAGAGCGCTTCAAGAAGATTTTTCTTTTTTTTTTTTTTCCCCCTCTTCATTTTATTTCACACATTTTTCTTTTCTTTCCCTTAAAATTCTGGGTGTTGACTGACTTTTACAAGGAATATTTTATCATTGAAATTAAAACTGGAATTATTTCCTTGAAGAAATGTGTTTCAAACAATTACTTAAAATAAGAACTGATATATATATATATATATATTGACTTAGAAAAGAATTGCATAATTTATTTCATTTATAAAATAGAAGAACCACTTTTACTATCGCTAGTTAATGAGACTTATATATGCATTCAAGCAACAACTCATTGATTTTTCCTTATTTACTTTATATTTATTTTTCCTTACTTTTACCGTATTTTAAAGTCACTAGGAAAAATGTAGAAAAAACAAATATCCGTATTTTAAAGGGAAGGATGTTACGTCTGTGGTGTTAAGCTGAATACAATGAAGCACAGTTTATACGTTTCTCTTCGATACATTTTTAGCATTTATACGTTTTTTTCAATTTGTACCATACATATTAACGTATTCCTATTAAACGTTTTTTTATTTGTACGTTTTTTTCACGCAGTACCTTAAAAAATGTATAAACGATGTTTCACTGTTTTTAACAGGGGACATTGATTCCCTATAATATTGCAAGTGTTACACCGTACCTAACGCACTCTTTCATAAAAATGAAAAAAAAAAAAAAAAAACAGTCAGCATGACATTGCAAAAAATATAAGTACAAACTACTCGCTGATATTAATTAGTTTCTAATGATTGACTTACACTGGAGAAATATAATTCACTACTCTTTGATGCACGTTATATGATAACTCATGTTTTTTAAGAGTAAAATAAGAATGGGAATGGGTTGCAAAGTAAAATAGTAAAGATAACTTACTATTTCCAAATGAAGAAAATGGAAATTAAGTAAAATAAGAATAGGGGAATGGGTCGCAAAGTAAAATAAAGATAACTTACAATATTTAAAATGAACAAGGTGGAAATTAAGTAAAATAAGAATAAGGGAATAGGTTGCAAAGTAAATAGTTAAGATAACTTCCTATTTTCAAAACGAAGAAGGTGGAAATTATTTTAAAAAATTTAATCACATAAGGAAACACAAGGTATTTAATAATCTTTGCACTGAAATATTATTTTGCATTTTTACAGTAAATTTGTACCTTCAAAAAATTGGAATTTTTTCACTCAGCTTAAAAAAATAAGTAGTAAACTTAGCTTAGTAAACAAGCACTGCGCTAGACATAAGTAGATCCCGATTAGTATTTAAAATGTTAATCACCTAAAAATTTGTTCATCTCAGTTTTTAAAAACAAACATTATTTTTCTTAAACCACTGGACATTGTATCAACTTTTGAATATGACTTGCATTATGTTCCACTATCATCTTTAGAGAGCATTTTTTTGACTGGAATCAACTATGTTTAAGAACATAGGAAGCAAAATGTTTTTGGGGTTTCTTTATATTTGCTTACAAACTAGGAGCTTAATGGTACAAGTTTAAGTGCGCATGGCATCCAAAACTGGAGCATTGAACCATTTTTTTTTAAAAATGCCAAAATTCTGCTTTTTATTTACATTAACGAAATGGTTTGTTTCTAAAACGTCAGTTTACATAAGTACACGTTTTAAAACTTCAATATGCATAACTTGCATGCTTATTAAGTGTCTACTAATAAACGCTACTACAGTGCAATTGACTAATTAGCCCAAATTACAAATCTTTTATGAAACTGAAATCACCAAAATCAGGACCAGTCTCAGCAAATAATGTAGAAATGAAATAATAATCCAAAAACATATGACTGACTCATTTGGTCGTTCGTTGGATATAACCTTATAAGAATTTAATACAAACATTCTTTTTCAACTGAAAAATGGCTGGGATGAAAATTTTCGACTCTAATTTAAAACATAATCTCTGAATAAAATTGAGTGTTCCAGCCAGCATGGTAATTAGAACTGTTTTATAAGGACAGGAAAGCAAAGATAAGCCCGAACTGTGCTCCGCAGAGCCCCAAAACACCTAATTAACTTATCATTCCCGAATAGGAAAGTTTCTTTCTAAAGATAAACTTGAAAATTTGAAAGAAGTTTATTAACGAAAATAAAATACTAATGATGTGCTTAAAACGAAATTATATGAAAGGAAGGGCTGGAATTTTAATTTTTTTTTTTCACAAAAGTTTAACCGATTTTTTTAGTGCTCCTGCGAACAAATAAGACGTGAATGAACGATTTTTTGTTAATTAGTTTTGAAAGCAATGTTTCAGCTTCATTTTGATACTTATTTTAATGACGGTATGCACTTTGAGTTGAATGTACATGTAGCCTTTTTGTGATATACTGAGAAATCTGGTTGTACAGTGTAACAACGTATCAAAAATAGGAAATTTAGCGAAACTTAATAAATCTTACAAATTTTTTAACATTTTAGACTTTTATTGAGATATTATAATGATTTTCAAAAATAATCATTTGAGAGCAATATTTTCACAAAAACTTTGATTACAGCCATAGAAAAATACACACATACACGTTTATGGAAGATTACTGATATGATCGTAATGAAGTAAATAAAAACTTAAGCATTTCAAAATGTGATTAATTAAACTTAAATTCCATCAAAGGAAGGTTAATAAGAAACATTACTGATCGAGCATATCATTAAGTCTAGGCATTATAATGATGCCTAGTAAAAGTGTTTAGTTGCCACAGTGAACAATCTAGGTGTTATTTTTAATGAATCAACTATGTATGCCCCAAATGTTAAGATTTTTTTTTTTTTTGTCCACATTGTTTTGAGCATAAAAAAATCTCCGTAAAATGTACAGAAGAAAATGGATTTAAGAAGAAATATTGATTGCATTCAAAAATTACTTTTTCAAATTTATGATTAAGATCAATCACGGTTCTTGGCCACAATGAGTCAAAAAAAAAAAAAAAAATCAATGCCATGCATTATTTTAGGCGTCAAATTTGATTCCTAGTGTTGGAAATCCAGGCTTCAAATCAAATTTTGTTGCTTATTACTAGCACGAAGATAAATATTGTTTTGTGTATCTCAGAAAAAACACAAAAACGGGCATTATTTTGAACTCATAACAGCATTACTCCAGCAAAATTCAAAAGAGTAAGTTTGTTTTATCATAAGAACAGTCTTTTAGCTTAGAACTGCTTTTATGTTGGCTAAGAGATTCAATAATTTTCATCACCAACTAACGAAGATATCTCCAGCACACGCCGTCATCATTATTGCTTCCCTTCATCCACTTTTTTTCCAAAAATGTTGGTCAAAAATTCGTTCTTGAAGGAAACGAGAACGAAAGCAACTATCTTAGCCACCCCTATAAAATATTCTTTAAGAGAAAGCTGAAGAAATAAAAAATACTGTTTGCATTCATAACTCCCCTCTCAAAGATAAAGGAGGGGGAGCGGTGTGGCTAACTGATGCATAAATTTAAACAAACATGAAGGAGAAGGAAAAAGAAATCCATTTTTTTATACTTCCGCCTCTGCATCTTGGCGAATAAATGGACTAAAACAAAGAGCCAAGAAATGGGGGAGCCGAGTACATCAGCTAAGGAAAGCAATCAAAATGTAGTAGGAAAGTAAGGGTAGAAAAAAAAAATCCGAAAGAGAAGTAGCATTAGAAGTTAAGGCAATTTAGTACACAGTCATCAACTACCCTGATTACAGCAATTTCACTATTTTTTTCTACTGGCCAAGAAAAAGCACAAAACAAAATGAACGCAATAACCTTGTCCACATATTCGATATTCTACTATGCGATGGTTATCCAAAAAGTTTAGAAAATACGTTAAGGCAGTGAAACACGGATGATCTAGAAGACTAAAAACTTAGTTAAAATGTATTTTGGGTAAATATCTATGAAAACAAAATGCATAAATAGTGGTCATTAATGATTAATTCCAAAACATGAGGGATAAAATGACAATTCATATTTTTTAGTATATTTGACTTAAAATAAATAAATAAATAAATAAATAAATAAATAAATAAAACTAGAAAGCGTACTGCTGCAAATGCATTTTGGGTAAAGATGCAAAATGCATAAATTTCAGTCATTAATGATAACTTTCAAAACATGAGGAACAAAATTACAATTAATATTTTGTAAAAATTTAAAAAAAAAATAGAAAGCATGCTGATGCACTCTGCTGACAGGATTATTTATAAAATCAATTTTCAACTTTTTATTTTACCATATTATTTTTCCACACTAAAAATCCACGCAGCTCGATGTAGGATCGAATTATTCTGAAGTACATTGTGTAGAAGTGTGTTCCAGCGTTACGAACCGACGCAATCAAACTTTAAACGCACATAATTACAATTTTATTAGATAAATCTACATTTGTCTTTCTCTTGAATAATTTGTCGTTATTTGTGATATACTAAATTTCGGTGGAAATTATTTTTTACAAAAAAAAAAAAAAAAAACAATTCAGTTTGAAGTCTAATGTAAAATATTTATGCCATGTTAATTAAAATAAGTTGATAATTGCATTAATTACACATATGCACTCGTATTTCAAAAAGTTAAAAAAATGTGTATTAATATGTATATTTTGAACTCACAGTTACAACAATGTCCTGCATTAGTTTATTGAAGAGTGGAAAAAAAAATCTAGTGGCTCCTATCAAAATATTTACGCAACCGTAACCACGGAAACGCGAATTCGGCAAATAACGAAGGGGGGAAAAAACGAGAACGGAAATTTCCGCAAGAGAGGAAAGAAAAATTCTCCGTCGCTCCCTCTTCAAACGGAACGGCGAAGATAGGAAGCACCAACAGCACACTCAGAGAACGTTCCAAATTACGTCCCAAAGCACCCTTTACAACTGTCGTGTCAAAGAACTTACAACACCCGGAGGTGAATTGTTGTCTCAGTAGATATCCCAGAGCCCTCACAAGGCGAATAGGGCCTACGTGCGGGGCATCGAAAGAGATATACAATTTACCATCCTACCTCATCCAGTTTTGTGCCAGCGATAGGGCGAGAAGATTTGCAATTCGTTCCAGCCCCTTGTCATTCCTGCTGGCGTCTTTATTTATTTTTACTGGAGTGACAGTGTTCGGTGACGTATATGCAAATGTGGGTGTCATTGCTGTGGAATGGATGGCCGAGGTTGGGACCTGACTGTTGTTGCGGGTGCGATTTTATTATTTTTTTCCTTTCCCTCCCCATCATTTGGAAGAGTGTGGATTCGAAAAACGAATCGATCTGAAGTTCATTTCTTGCTTCAATTCGCACTTTCCGTTAGCGGTACGTGCATTAATCCCTCCAGGAACTCGTAGATCTTGTCGGGATTTAAAGGGGAGAAAGAAATATATTTTTGAATGAAATAAATACTTTATAGAGATCAAACCACTACTTTGAAAGAATTTGGCAATTGACTGATAATTTATGCAAAGTTACATACACTGTAAAGATGAATGTTGTTTTCACAGTATAATACAGCTAATTTTACAGTAATAAACTGCAACATTTCTACGTTTTACAGTACTAAACTAAAATTGCTAATTTTACCGTAATAAACTGCAGAATTTCAGTTTATTAAGGTAAAAAATAAGAAGCAATATTTTTAAGCAGTAGTAGTAAGCCTAATACTCAAACAAAAATAAATAGTATTAAAAAAAATACGCGTCATAACTGATGCAGAAAACTATAAATAAATTATCTCTCTCTGTCTCTCTCTTTCTTTTTTTACTGTTGTACAAAAAAACAAGAGCAGAAAATCGAGACGGGATCACAAGCCATAAAATTACAAAATTTTACCAACGCTTAAATAGTTTGAATATTGCTCATTAAAAAGAGACAGTTATTTAAGCAAACAATAAGCGAAAATTCACATTAATATGGAGAAAAATAATATCACATTGCAAACTAATATTATGGTTGAATTAAACTTAAATGTTTCCGAAAATGTTATCATGTAAAATTTTGATATCATTAAAAATATTTTTAAAAATTCTGCGTTTGCAATTAAATTTCAATGCATATTGAAAGCCAATATTAAATACTTACTTATGTATATATTCAAAACTATTTAAAAGCAATCACAGTTAATATACAGCTATCTATTACTGCAGTTATTATTTACTACGCTTCAAGTTGAGAATGAAATAAATCACGAATATAAAAATATCACATAAATTAAAACATTGTTGCCAGATATTATAGCTAATATTCGTTACACATTTAAAATACAATTTTCCTAAATTATAGAAAAAATAATTAAATAAGTTATTTAAGCCGCAAACAAATTTGAAAAAGAAAAGAAAAAAACATTTCCATGAATAGTAATTTTTCTATATTATCAGTGCATAAAGTGTATACATATTAAATACATAAAACAATACTATAAAATATTTGCTCACGATGAATTCAAAAGTTTCTCTTTAATGTTTTTCTCGCATCTTTTTTTCTCAACGACATTTCCTTGCGTGCTCCATTTTACCAGTTATCACGAAACAGAAACTTAATACTAAATTTATTTAAATGACATCAGTATTGGCTTAAAATGTGTTAATGGTTTTGCGGCTCTTTCGGATATTATACGAAGTTAAGCAAAAGCATTTTTCTCACGTTACTAAAGTTATTAAATATAGTAGGCATTGAATAAAAAAAAGGAAATAATTAAAAGTACAATTTGCAACTCAAAAGCTCAATTATGTTACGCCAGCAGGATTCAAATTAAGTAATGAAAATTGCAATTGGGCATATTTCTTTGCTAAACATGGGATTGCAAATCTAATAATGCATTATTGGAACAGCCTTTGCAATGAGCTTCAAGGTTCGCCGTTTTATCTTGCCTAAAAAATAAAAATGAAAATAAAAAATACGTTTATAAATTGCAAAAAATTCATTTATTTATATTTTTTTAACATTTTGCTTGAGTTCATGAACAAATTTTACTTAGCAAACCTATACCTAAAAACTGCCTTAAAACCTGCCTAAAATTACGATTTTGAATGTTAATTCCAAAAATTTTTCAGCACCCTGCACGTTCCGACCTACCGACTTCTTTTCCTTAACAATACGCAATAGTGAGGTTCCAATCCTAAAATTAGGATTTCAGACTTCAATTCAGAAAAATGTTCAGGGGAACCCCGCGATAATTCTACTGAAGGTAATAAGGTATTTTGAAAAAAAATGTAATTTTATAATAGAAATGTATTTTGTAATGCATTTTGTTATTCTGTATTTTGTAGAAGGAATAATTTATTTTGTAATACAGCTACCTTTAAAATGTTATTTTTCATATTTGGTAGTTATTTTGCACCTTCAAAAAAAATTGGGAATTGTTAACGTCAAAAAAAACATGAGACAAAGTAAAATATACAATATTATTGTGATGAAACATTTTCTATTTGAAGAATTGGTGTCATTTTCATTAAATGATGCGTAAATAAGTGAATAAAAGAGTTATTAATGAAAAAATAAACGATTGAATGAATAAACAAATGAATGAATTAATTAATATATGAGAAAAAAATGAGTAAAATAGAGAATTAATAACAAAATGAACGAATGAATAAGTGAATTAGTACGTAATAGAATGTGAATAAATTAATAAATGAAGAAATACGTACGTGATTTAGCAAATGAATGCATAAGCAAATGAAATGAACTTTTTCACTTTGCTCCATCCACTTTACAACGCGTGTACTTGACAGATTACATTGAACATTTAAAATCAAACCATGCATAACATACACTAAATAAGGACTGCACTGGACGTTAGTCGATCTCAATTAACAGTTAAAAGGATAATTACAAAAATTTTATCAGTTTATAATAGCAAGAAATATTTTTGAAAAAGCATGAATATTACAATAAAGGTATCAAATTTTGAAAACGACTTGTATAATTTTTTTCCTTGATCTTTGGAGCTACGTATATTTTGACAGGAATCAACTACATGTCTAGGAACTTAGTTAAAATATTGCTAGATAGGTGAACTGCAAACTGCGAAAATATTTCACCACATCACTTTGCACCGCATTTCACTGCAATGTCAGTTAAATAAAAAGTAAAATTAAAAAAAAAAAAAACGGTGCATCAATGTCACCCTGAAGGTACATTAGGGTGGGGCGAAAAATGAAAAGTTTTTCAGATCAACTTCTAATAGTTACCAAAAGTTGTCTTTGGTGATAGTTAGATTTTGCGCAAAATTTGAGAAAAATCGGTTAATATCTTCAGGGGGCGCTGCGATCGCAAAGTTTTACCATAGCTTTGTTATGGATTTTATGGTTAAAATATCAAAAAGAATGCCATTAGCTAGTCTCTTTGCGTTTTTTTTAACTCAAAAGATGTTTTCATGCATTAAAAGCATATGAAATGACTCACAAACATTATTTTATATAATATATTTATATTTTAAAAAATCACTTTTTTTCACGTTTTTATTTCTTTTTAAATTCTTGAAATATAAATATATCATATAAAATAATTTTTTGTGAGTTATTTCACATGCTTTGAATGCATGAATATATCTTATGAGTAAAAAAAATGCAATGAGATTAGTTAACGGCATTAATTTTCATATTTTAACCATAAAATCCCGATAAAAGCTATGGTAAAACTTTGCGATCGCAGCGCCCCCTGAAGATATTAACCGATTTTTCTCAAATTTTGCACAAAAGCTAACTATTACCAAAGACAACTTTTGGCAACTATTAGAAGTTGATCTGAAAAACTTTATTTTTCGCCCCACCCTAATGCATTCACCCTCTGCTTTGACTTGACAAACTGTTTAAGTATATTTAGTTTAAAAAGAAATAATTCGGCACAAATTTGAAATGAATCTGGAACTAGTGTCTGTTGTTGAAATTTAACGAAAATTATTTTAGTAACATATTACTGCAGCAACGTGTGATGAGTAATTATGTGATATTGAACTTAGACTAAGGAACTAATAAAGTTTGACAAAAAATAATTTGTACACGGTAAAAGAATAGGGAAATACATTTTTTACCAACCACATAGTAATTTTTAGCTATCTGTTTATTTATTTCAAATTCACACCACATACTTAGAACAGAAAAAAAGCCCCTTTTGTAGTTGGAATTCGTCATTTGCATTTCACATCGACCGCTCGTTAGTCTGTAATTTCGAGAACGGAAAACTAATGCTGAACTTCTCGAACAGTATTTCCTTGCAAGCATCCTAAAACAAACCAAAGAACCTCAATAAATCCATACCTAAACTAAAATATTTGGTTGCCCCCAGAACAAATAATTTTAAGCACGTACAAGAAAAAACTGGCATTCGTTCAAGTATTTGCCTCTGTTATAAAAGAACAAAATAAGAATAGTATTCGATAAAGAAAAAGCTAAAAGAGCAGTTGGAAAACATCTCAAGCGAATAAAGTCAAAAAAAAAAGCATAAAAAGAAAATCATTTTAGAAAAAAAAATGGACAAAAGCACAGGTGCCGTTTTACTCTTAAACGCTGTTGTTTTCAGAGCTCGAAACGCCCTTCTACTGTAAGAAAAGAATGTTTTATGCACCAGTGGTGACCATTCTTTACTAACAAGCCCCAATACAACTCAATCATGCACGAAAGAGATAAAAAAGTTAACTTTTTCCGCAAAAACGTTTTAGTTTTTGCTTTCCTGTGGAGTTATTGATCTTACAAGATTTTTTTTCTTTCTTTCTTGATTATCAACAGCATGCAACTGAAAGAATTTTCCAAGTTCAGTTGCTGAAAGTGAATTTAGTTTTCGTTCAAGAATTGGAACGCTTCGGGGAGAAAATGGCTTTCTCTTAATTACGCCGCTTAAATGGAAAGAACATAAACTACATTGAACTAATGAATATTGTTTCGGAATTCATCAACGAGTATGCTGCAAACAACAGCTAGCCAATTTTCTTCGGAAAAATTGAAATGCATTTGTGATTTTCATGATTTTAATGTTTTTTGATTAAAGACTATTTTCTCAAAATAGGTAAAAATAAAGATTGAATGAACAGAAAAGGAAATAAGGAATATAAATATAAGAAGAAAAGCAGATTTTGAGAAAAAGTATTCAGTTTTAAAAGAGTAATGGTAAAAATAAATTCGTCCGTTAAATGACATTTGATGATACAAAGGTGACATATCGAGCAGGAGGGTGGTTACTGAATTTTTTAGCTTTTTCAATTCAAACTCTTTCTACAGATATTTTATAACAGCTTTAATGTTGCAGTAAGAATAATACATTTACTGATTCAAAGAGCATAAAGTTTTACGTAATTATTGTTTTCGCATAATTAATTGGATTGCTTATTTTTAACCAACCTCTTTTCAACCTACAAGGTTAACATTTTAACTGCTGCTCCTGCTCTCTGATGATTAAGCAGCACATAACTCATGTTTCCTTTCATATGTTTTCATGTTTGAAAATACAAATAAATAAAAACATTCGTAGTTTTTTTTATTGTTCTTATTTCATTACATTTTGATAATTCCAATTTACGCATTTGCAACTCACTGAGAGCTAAATTATTTTGTCCAAAATATGAGCTGCAATTAATATTTAGCTGTAAAAAAGCGGTTGTTAATTTGAAGAATTTTAATATTCCATCTTTAGAAATAAATAAATAAACAAATATATATATATATATATAACGTATTAAACCAGCGTTTTCCAATGGTGGCACGTAACTTGCTAGCTGGTGGTATGCGAAAAATAATCAATAATGGCGGACCAAAGGAAATAATTAAAATTAAAACCTTTCATGGGAAGTCTTTTCCTAGAATTCATAAAAAATATTTTAATTGATAATATCATACAGTAAACAGTTGCGGTGTTAATACGTGAAGTCAATGATCAAAAATCCAGTATTCAATAATTTTATCTTTTAGGTCTTAATTTTAAATTTAGCCAACAGTAAATTTCAAAAAATTATGTTTTTTGAAACAAGCACAAGAATCGCTTTTTATAAACTTGTAATTTCATAAAAATAGTTGATAAGCATACGAGAATAAATTTATTAATGCGAGAACTCTAGTGCGAACACACTCTAAATAAATATATATATATACACTGAAGTGACAAAAGTCATGGGATACCTCTTAATATCGTGTCGGCCCTCCTTTTTCCCGGCGAAGTGCAACAACTCGACGTGGCATGAACTCAACAAGTCGTTGGAAGTCTTCTGCAGGAATATTGAGCCATGCTGTCTCGATAGACGTCCATAATTGTGAAAGCGTTGATGGGGCAGGATTTTGGGCACGAACAGACCTCTCGATGGTGTCCCATAAATGCTCAATGGGATTCATGTCGGGCGATCTATGTGGCCAAATCATTCGTTGGAATTGTCCAGAATTTTCTTCAAACCAATTGCGAACAGTTGTGGCCCGGTGACATGGCGCATTGTCATCCATAAAAATCCCATCGTTGTTTGGGTACATGAAGTCCATGAATGGCTGCAAGTGATCTCCAAGTAGCTGCACATAAGCATTTCCAGTCAATGTTCGGTCCAGTCGCACTAGAGGACCAAGTCCATGCCATGAAAAAACAGCCCACACCATTACGGAGCCACCACCAGCTTGAACAGTGCCTTGCTGACAGTTTGGGTCCATGGCTTCGTGGGGTCTGCGCCACACTCGAACCCTACCATCGGCTCTTACCAGCTGAAATCGTGACTCATCGGACCAGGCCACGGTTTTCCATTCATCTAGGGACCAACCGATATGCTCACGTGCCCACGAGAGTCGCTGCAAGCGATGTCGTTCTGTCAGTAAAGGCACTCGAGTCGGTCTTCTGCTGGAATAGCCCAAGAAATCCAAATTTCTCCGCACAGTTCTAGCAGACACGTCCATTGTACGTCCCACATTGATTTCTACGGTGATTTGACGCAGTGTTGCTTGTCTGTTAGAATTTACGACTCTTTGCAGACGTCGCCGGTCTCGATCTTTAAGTGCAGGCGGTCGACCACTGCGCTGTCCATGGTGGGATGTTATGCCTGAAATTTCATACTCTCGGCACACTCTTGACACAGTGGATCTGGGAATGTTGAATTCTCTAACGATTTCCGAAATGGCATGACCCATGCGTCTAGCTCCAACTAACATTCCGCGTTCAAAGTCTGTTAATTCACGTCGTGCGGTCATCATCACGTTAAAACCTCTTCACATGAATAACTTGAACAGAAATGAAAGCTCTGTAAAAGCACTGCGCATTTATACCTGTTCTATGCGATGCTACTGCCATCTGAAAATTTGCATATTGCTATCCCATGACTTTTGTCACTTCAGTGTATATATATATATATATATATATATATATATATATAAACAAAACACGAAATATAGTCATTTTTTCTGAAGTGATACAAAAGGTAAGGAAGAGCTGTATTAAGCAATATAATACTGCCGTGCTAAGCATAAAACTCGTATCTGCACTTTTTAACAAAATTGAGTTATCGCCACCAGGTGGCTCTATGTAACTCATTTTACCCACATACATTGTTTTATGGTCATTTGAGAACGGGAAATATTTTGAAAAAAAATCTGAAAAAGTACCTCCTAAATCAAATACATGGAGGCGCAAAACTTTAAACTGAAATATCTCAAATTGAGATCGTCTGACCACGTTTGTGCTTAGCACGGCACGATACGGACCACAGTATAGCAAGCAACTTTGAGAAATATTCGCAGTATGGAGGAAATTTCATCTGAGAGAAGAAATTAAAAAACAACATCCCTCAATCAGTGCTCGAAATTAGCGGTCGTTAGTCGTATTTTGCAACTTTAAATTTCGTTTTGACGACCGCGATTTTGAAACTAGTCGTCACTTTGACGCCTAACTTGTGCTTCCCTGTCCTTCTCCAGTAGCTCAAGGTCAGTTTTCAGAACATCAACCTCACAATAGCAGAAAAGCGTCCTGCTATAATGGCAGAATCGGCCCTCAGCAGAATGACCAGTATCTCCTCTTTCCTCCCCCCAAAGACATCACCAGCACATGCTGTGCCTTTTGTTCCTTTGCACCTGTTTCCCCTTAATCCTTTCTTCCCCACCCTCTCCTGGAAATCGCTGTTCTGCACTAGTTGATGGAGATTCACTCATCACTTCATGTCAACACAGAGCGGCAGGTGAGAGACAAAGGTTTGGCAAACACATACAAAACAAAAAAATCTACAACTGTTTAAGCTTTTTTGGAAGTTTAAACTGCTAAATGAAAGCCTCATCTCTCGCATATTGATATACATAATGCCTTTGACGTGTTTTGCAGTTTGACTTTTTTTAACGCTCAAGCTGATTTTCTTACGCAATTTTTAATTAAATCGCCGTAATCGATGTTTCTGAGATTTTTTTTTTTTACTGTTTGAGTGCAATAATTAATGACAATTCTACGAAAAACGCTGCAGATTAATTCGTTTTTGTCCGATTTCCCATGCACGTGGGAAAAAGGCTTAGCACATTGCAGGTGTGCAGCAATCTTTTTTCATCTGTTTCTCGGTTGTACCTCTTCTGATAATTTCTTAAATTTTATGTTGTGCAAAGCCTATTCAACTAAAATACAAGGATATTTTTTTGCACCCCTTGTCTTTTAAGCCCCCCCCCCCCCCCCGCTCCGTAAAAAAAGTAAAAAAAGTTGGAATTAAAATTGGTTCTTGTAGTCCAAAACTTCTGCTGTCATGTATAATATTCTTTAATCTTTTTTATGTTGAGCATTTATTTATCCACAGTTCTATATTTTTAGCTCAACAGTACTTGAAAATTTGTATCAGAATATGAAGAAAAATAAAAATATAAAAACATTTTATCAAAAATCTGTTTTTACCCCTTCCCTCCACCTCTGAATGCCATTCTGAGTGTTTCAAGTGAAAAAATATGTTAACATGTTTATTAGATTTGTAAAAAAAATAACAATTGATCCTCAAAGAATAATTCAACATCAAAGAAAAAAAACTACATAGTCATATAAAGCCCAAACCCAGTGTAGAAAATTTTTGAAAAAGAAGACTGCAGATAAAAGGCAAAATACAACCAAGTTTATTAGCAAAAAAAATATAATTATTCTTTTTTTTTCCTTTTTGAGAGAGAAATAGAGGGATATTTGGGGGGGGGGGTGTTTAGGGGTATTCTTTTCATTTAATTCTATTACAGTAATAGTCACATTTGCATTTGAGATCTTTAAAATTCAAATTTTCAAGCTTATTATATAATTTATGTAAATCTTAACAAATTTTATGCACCTAATCAACGTAATTTGGACATTGCAACCAAGGAAATTATTTTGGCAACTAAGAAAAAAATATCAGGTGCCATTGGCACCTAACTCACTAATACTAATTTCGACCTCTGCCCTCAATAACTGAACAATCATCTGCCCTCCAGCTACTTCATCCGTCAACTATTAAGCCGTTGAAGTCAGCTATCTTTCTACCTCCCCCTCGTGGGAAGAGCTCTTCACGTCAGTCGTACATTTGAAACTTTTGGACCAGGAAGCTCTTATAAATATAATTAGGGTTAACTAACATCCCATTCTCCGAGTTTCCCAGATGCTCGGAATTGGACCCCTGAGTACCATTGGGGGTTTCAACACTCGCTTCTGCGACGGGGTAATTAACCGTTATGCTCCGAATTGTTTAAATGAGTGCAAAAACAAATTAATTAGAGCTTATTGCTCCCGCTTACATTAGTTTGTGGAGTAATTAGCTTGACTAACGGATTTATGTGTTATAATGAAGCAAAGAAATGAAGAACACCCGGGTATTTTTCCTCCAATTTTTTCAGCTTTAATGACCTCAATGGTGCAGTTTAAACTGTGACCGGGTTTCTGATGAGATTGTAATCTCTTACAGTCAAGGGTGCCTCTTTTTTTTTTTTTTTTCCCTAAAGGCGTAAAAATATTTTCTGAATTGTTTTAGGAGAGTAAAACTCGCTTTGGAGGAGAGAAAAAAAAAAAAAGAAAATAATGAAGACTATAAGGACGGTTACATATATAAAAAAAAAATTGGTCCGAGAGCCTGAGAGAGCCAGGCCTACATCATAGTAAAAAGGCCCAAAATTTTCACACTACAGAAGGTAAGAATGGTACGTAATTATTTCAGCTGCGTCGCGCTGATGACTTTGGCAGGAAAGAGGTAACAAAGGTGCGTAAAATTACCGTAAAAAATTAAACATCTTAGAGTCATTCCGTGTCACGTGACCGCTCTCCTGCCGAATATCCCCGATTTGGAAAAAATTATGGAGAGGTGCGACATCCCTTTGGAACTAATATATGCAAATTTTCAGTTTTCAAAAAACAAATCATGAGAACCGAGGATACCTAAAAAAGGTGGGAAGTAGGGATTCCAAAATGGCGTCCAATTGCGGAATAGCCTAAACATAGCAATTCACTTTACAAAACTGCGTCTAGAACCTTTTTTTTTTTTTTTTTTGATGCAGTCTAGTTTCTTGGAATTTGGATCTTGAAAGCCAAAAATTTGCATAGGTTAGTCTAATAGACATGCCTGCCCCTCAATAAAATTTCGTCCAAATCAGAGACGATCAGGCTAAAAATATAACCACGTATTTCAGGGTTAGATGGAAATTCTTTTCCAATAAAAAAGTAATGACCTTGGGGGTGAAAACACAAACATATGTGAATTTTCTGCGAAAATTTGAGCATTCCTAACATTGTTTTATTGGCTGTTACGTTGTGTAAAGTTTCCAGTGAGCAGGATAGAGTTAATGGTAAAGAAAAATAGTAGAAAAAGGGTTCCAATGGTTGAAAGTAACTATTTACAGAGTCTATTGCAATGTTCGTAAATAACGAAAGCAAAATCCACAAATTTCCGAAAAACAACAATGTGTTTGCGAAAGAAAAATAAGATTACTTTCCCTTTTCACATCAAGGATTAAGAGAGCGTTAGAAACGACGCTCAGATCTAAATGGACGTAGAATAGGAATAAATTCACAGCCCCCCCCTCCCCGACCCACCTGAACTCAACTAAATCAAAAAATAAACGATGAATTTAAAAAAGAAATAAATAACACATAAATGAATTGATAAAAAATATAATAACCTATCAGTGAGATGTCAATTAATTTTTAGAAATGAAGCACCCATTTCAAATTTGTTCGCATAATATTTTATAGATACTAAAATTATTATAAAATATATAATCAAATTTTTCCAAGGAAAATTAAGTTTTATCTTATTTTTGGAGTAGTACTACTTCACATAAAAAAAAAAAAAAAAAAACTTCACAATGTCTGCATCTACTGAGATTGGACAATTTGAACGACCTAGTCAGCATCAGACAAAAATCAGAAGTCTGCAGCACCGGGATAAGCAATAAAAGGGCAAGAGGATCCGAAGAAAAAGAGAGCATCCAGTCAATTTCCAGACGCCCCTCAAACAGTCAATCATTACCCAGAAAGGCAAAGAAATCCGAAGATTAACCCGACGAAAAGTCCAACCGTCAAATTAAAATCCGCTCGCAAAATATTCAGATCCAGGTCCGTATTAATGTTCGGAAAATATTCTCCCATCTGCAGCAAAATCGAGCCGAATAAATAATTAATCTCCATAGAGTGCAGAAGAAATATGTCGGAATTAGGCTCGAAAAATCCCTCACCGCTGAAAGGGCAGCTTTTACTGCTCCGGTCGGATCAATAGCATCTAATGATCTCGGCCAGAAGAAGCATCAGCCATCCTCCTCCAAGACTTCCAGACTGCTGTTTAATGCGGGATGGGATTTTATGCTTCTTTATGAAGTAAGTGTCCACAGACCGAAGCATCCGGGAAGGGAAAAGTTTTTGACTCCGTGACAAGAACTAGGGACGGTCACAATAATTCTGTCATCGTGAGTGTTGTTACGCTGCAAAAAATAAGCTGTTGTTCTTAGAGTATAATACTGAACGCAGAGGTTTCAGTTTAAAACTGCAAATAGCGCAAATAAATAGTAAAACTAGTTATTTACTGTTTACTACTGTAAAACTAGAAATTTTACAATTTGTTTATTACCGCAAAATAAGCTGTATTATACCGTAAAAACAACACCATAATACCGGCAGTAGAAGTTCTAGTTTAAAACTAAACTGCACATTAATAAACTGTAAAACTAGCAATTTTTTTTATTAGCTGTTGTTACACTGTAAGAACAAATAAATATTCAGGAGAAAAACTGAATTTTAAATTATTAATTATAAAACATATTTCCTTGGCGTATAAATTTAATTACCAGTATACGGTGCTCTTACTGGCTTTAAAACACAAGATGAGCTCAGTTTTTGATAGTATGAACTTTTCTAACGAAAAAGTAAGCACGAAAATAATGAAAACTATTGTGATTTCATGTGCATCCTGAGCTAAATGTGAAACATTGATATTCCTTGAGATAAACAAAATAATAATAATAATAATTACTTAACGACAACGAATTATTTTAAAAGCTTAACAATACTATAATCCATTGAACAGCTTTTCAAAACTTGGGGAAAGTACAGTGATAAATAACATTTTTTTTTAACCCAACTAGCACACTTCGTTTTTAAAGGTTGTAAAATGGTTACTTTGTAGGTACTTTGTAACAACCGCTTAAAAACGTTAATAAAACGTTTAAAGGTTATTTGTGCTACCTGGCAACCTCAGCACTTCAAACAGCCTTTTTTTTCGACTCAATAATAAAATAGCGATATTTTTTTTCAACGTAACACTAGTTACATCAAAACGCTTGCAAATCACCAACTGTTTGACGTGGAGAGAATAATAACTCTGATCTCAAGAATCATTTTAACAAATCAAACAAAGTTCAGAAAAAAAATGAATAAATTCTCATGGCTAGAAACATGCCGCGAAACAAGTTCATTGAAAACAAGTCGGGAATTAACAAAATGATATTCCTCAAGCTTTACAATAGCACTTTCTACCGCGTAATCCACGTAACCTATGAGGTCACTGGACGAGAATAAGTGTTTTCATGCATTAAACTAAGGTCATAGCTACAGGCGAGAATGAAAAAAAAAACCTTAACTTATACAAAAGGAACACAAGATGTGCTTTTCATCTTGAATTTAAAAAGATACTTTGGTAAATATGTTGATAAAAAGTTCACTTTTTGACTAGCCAGGTGTTTCTGTAATCGCGAGATCATACGCGTTGAGTATAGTATAAAAAAAGTAAAACAAACAGCTTCTGTTCATCAAACCCTATTAACTTGCTATTAAAGAGAAACTAGAATGCACAGGAAGAAGAAAATGTGACTAGCATTGTTCCTTTGTCTCTTAAGAAGTTCTTCGACTGTAAAAGTACATTATTGACAATGCTTTTTATGATTTTTACGTCAAATAAAAGTTAGTACTGCTTTTGTTAAACTTTGAAACAGCATAAGTTTATAATCTGAAGAAAGAAGCAGTTTTTCTCTCATCTTACGTGCATGCTTATAAAAAGCATAAAATAATGCAATTATCTTTTTTTAGTAACAATGCGGCTTTCTTCTTCTTCTTAAACCACGAAAATTATTTCAAACGCATTAATTCCATACCTCTTCTGGAGGAAAATGTTAATGCATCAGGAGCTTGTCTTACATTCATAAGTGACAAGTTTCTTGCACAAAATTAAAGCCAAAACATTTTTTTTTAAAAATAGCAAGTGACCACTTTCCACAAGTTTACTCTAGCAAAATTTTGAAAACATTAAAAAAAATCTTCATATATAAGATTTGCTTCACATTTTATAATTAAAGTTAACACAAGACGGTCCAAAATATAAGTCCTATTACGTTTGTTTTGTTAAAATTTCTCAAACCATTAAAATATTAGATTTGCTTCACATTTAACGATTAAATTAAAAAAAAGACTGTCAAATTACGTATTCCTATTACGTTTGTTTTGTTAAAATTTCTCAAACTATGTCGCTACAAAATGAAAAAAAAAAAAATTACTAATTCAAAACTCCGAGTTATTGAAAGCAGAGCTAGCAGTGCTGTACAAATTATCAAAATACATCTCCCCAAATATTATCCAATTCTAATTTATTGATTCGAGTAGTGCTTAGTAAGCACAGTATATTCTATCTATAAATATCATCTATCTTCTTGACATAACTGAACATTGATTCTACGCATTAGTAAAATAATCAAGTCATCACAACAGCTTCTAAACTTATAGAAGTACATAGTTTCAAAACTTCAAATTATTATAAGCAATATAACAGCACTGTACAAATGATTAAAATACATCTCCCGATAAATATCCAATTTCAATTCAATGATACCAATAGTACTTAGTAAGTATAGTATTTGCTATCAATTGATATCTTCTATTAATCCTCTTGAAATAGCTGAAGATTGGCCCTTTCCATTGTAATAATCGAAGAGAAAAGCCTAAACCTATCCTACCTGTAATAGGATAATTACATGAGATGTAATTAATGATGTTTGGAGATCCTCTTTCACGTAATCCGCTTTAATTGTTACCTTAGCAAACTATTTTCACCACAAGTATTTCGCTCAACATTGTTAGACATCCTTTGAGAGCTTAGCAATAAGGTTCATTGAAATGCTAATCATAAAAAGTTTATTATAATATGTATGGGTGATTCTACAAAATTGGGCAAATATGTGTTCCATACTGATTGCTCCTTTTGTTTTCAATTAAAGAAAAACTCTTTTGGGAATATTTTTATGCGTCTTTTGTTCTATAATTCTATCAACAATGCCAATAATTACTTATTGTTCACTTAAAAAATAACATATTACATTGAAATGTCATCCACATGCCATGTCCCATAGGCACAATTTTCACAATCTATGGATTCTAGATTTTAAAAAAAATAAGTGATTTTTTTTCTCAAGATATTTTTATTTTTGAATGTGTATGTAGGCAATATGTAAATCACAAAAAAAGCAAAATAATGTGAAAATATCTCTAAAAATTAATCTAAACGTTGTCACAACGATTATCAGTCATCCACATGTCTGAAAAGTATAGATATTTTTCTCTGAAATGTTTCATTTCAAAATCTGGCAACACATCTTAAAATGAAGCATGGAACTTTGTAATTCCTGGTTGAATACTAATTTTGCTGTTCTGCAATTACTTTTTGATTAGATGCAAGATTACTCAACTTTCAAGGCAAGTGTTTTTCATCTTTGTCATTAACATGCCCTGCAGAATGCAAGTAAAATGTACACAAAAATTAAATTTTGATGGTGAATAGGTCTAAAGCTTACATTTGTTGGCTCTTATTCGAAGCTAAGCCGAAAAATATTCAGTAATGACTTTTTGAGAACGTATTACTTGTGTTTTGTCATTCACATGCCCTTTTCCTTGTGTCATTCACATGCCCCAGTTTAAATCTCCAACCTAAAGTAAGCCCTAGTTCCAACATAATATTATGTAATAACTATGACAGTACAATGTTTAAAAATTATGTCTAACAGTTTACAGGTTAAAAATTTTCATTAATATACCTATATTATGGATATGTGAATAATACTATTGTATTATTCACATATCCATTGTGTTATTAACATACCCATTGTGTCATCCACATGTTCTTTTTACCATTCACATGCCTTCAAAAAAATAAGAATGCAAAAATACAATAAAATACAAACATTTAAGCTCTGCTGATATTCTGCTTTAATTATGTAACTTATAAAATACTTTCCTGATTTTTTTCAGATTTTTAATTTTAAATTACTTTTTTTAAATATACATACTTGAAATTTTCCCGTTTTTGTAGAATCACACAAATATTTAATTTCTTCTTTATAAATCATTGAAATAAATCTATTTATAAAATAGTAACAACCATTATTTGAAAATAAGTTTTTTTTGCTGCGAATTGAAAATCGTAATTAAAATACAATAACATTAACATGTGTGTGTGTGTGTGTACTTTTTCAAGCTCCAGGACTAAAATTCAAATTAAAAAAAAATAATAAAGGGAAAAATAAAAAAAAGTTTTTATATAAATATCAGATGTCTTGAAATATTTAAAATTAAACGTAATCATATTTACAACAAGACCATTCAAAAATTTTAATATTTGATGCCTTCGTTAAACTTTTGCTTTTGGAACTCTGGAGCTCACCTTAAATATTTTTTAGAATTGATTGTATTTAAAAATCGGTCAAAAAACAACCTTACAAAAAAAAAAAAAAAAAACACATTAGTTTACATTTAAACGTCAGTAAAATAAACTAGAATTTCTGTTTTGAGGAATTTTGAATTATGCGAAATGAAAAATAAGTAGAAAAAACAATAGAATTGTTAAGTATAAAGTTACTTTTCTAAGAGGCAATTATTTCAAGGGTAATTTTATGCGATTTAAATCTTTACCGAATTACTTTAAGAAGGGAATCTTTTTTAAGTAAGAAAATATTCTGGAGTAATAGGGAGCAACTTCAATAGAATTGATTTAAATAAATATTCTTTAAAAAAAGCAATAAATTTTCAAAAACCAAACCTCCACAATTATAAGACTGCGTAGTTCAGCTCAGAAATCAGTTTGTTTTTACTATTATTTTCCAGCGGTATTCGCATATGTTAACCCAATTAATGCCTGACATTCCCCCCCCCCCCCAAAGATATTGTGTATACTGGTTACAAACAGTGTTTAATGGACAGGAAAAATAATAAAAAAAAAATTATGTAAAAAAATATTTTTTTATTAAGGAAAGAAAAATCGTCCCTTAAAAGTTACGATAGACACCAGAGGGTACATACTTTTTTTACTAATTTTTTTTCTGCCTACGATACAATATTTAAAAAGACATTTAATAAGAAGAAATAAAATCAGCAATTAACATAAACTGGAAAGCTGGGAATAACTTTGAAAACTTAGCTTTTTTTCTTGAGATTGTGAACGATGTGATTTTTGATAAAGATCATATTAAAACTGCTACAGAACACAATTTACAATGGTTATGTGCTGCATTATGTTAATAACGAATTGAAACAATACCAAGGTACTCATTGAACACTATTATTTGGTTGAAATGTTCATTTGGGGGAAATTCAGACCCTTTTTTGGACCGTCCCTAAAAAAGGGACGCTAGGCATTAATGGGTTAAAAAGCGAAATTAGCAGGCATTATAAAAGAAAAATTTAAATAAATAGTCCTTAAACTATAACTACTCAACGTCTACCTATCTGAAAATTTTATAAGCTATTAAATCTCAGGAGAATATTTAAATAACCCATATTTATGCGTATTATACATATTGCAATGAATAATAAAATTCAAACCTGCGCATTCATATCTAAATATTAATTTCATATTGAAAGGTAACTTAAAAGCCTGCTTGGTGAATACATTTTTTGAATTTTGATATTTCAACTGTGCAAATTTTAATATGTTATCCGATCATAAAGGAATTTTTTTTAGTTAAACAGTTGTATTAAATATTTTTTACAAAATTAAATTAGCATTGATACACACATTAATTATATTGAAGCAATTAACATTTCTAAAACTTAAAAGTAGACTTTCCATTCAATCTAGATTCACATTTTCTGAAAACAAAACAATATTTAAAAATATATATTTCAAGATACTACTCTAAAAGTATTCAAAACGTGCATCAGAAAAAACATTGAACAGTGAATAAAAATGGAAAGTAGTCACAAGAGATAGACTTCGCACTTTCAAAAATTCCTTCAAAAAATTGGAACATCATTCACATGAAATCATCAAAATCCTCTTGAAAGATTGAGACGCCATTATTATGATCCATTGCCAAGAGCTACTCCAATAAAAAACGCATTCAAATACGTGAAGAATGAAGAAAGAAAAGAATTGGCGATACAAAAGAAGTATTCAAGACGGAATTTTGATCTGAAGTAAAGAAATACAAACTGCACTTTCAATATATTTTCTATTATCATGATAGCTATGATTTGAAACTATGCAAATAAGAAAGATTGGGAAACTTGAAATGTTTGAGTGACATGATAAGAAATGCGGATTCATTTTTGCTTCTTAATAGAAGCCCGCATTGCACATTTTTAATAAAAAAAAAATCTTCTGCAATGCGTATATAATATTTAAATACTATTGTAAAGGCCAACGCTACGTATAGCCCAACAAATTTTTTTGAACATAGGGAGAATGTTTTCCTTACATATTTGTGATGGAAAAAATAAATAAATAGTAATTTAATACAATTCTGAGCATTGTAAAAACTCTTTGCATAGCAAGTCTTTAGGTGGTTATTCAAAGCACAATTATATTTTTAAAAAATAAAAAAATCTGTTTACTTTCATTACTAAATAAAATAGGAAAGATGGGAATTGGTAACAAATCATCTACCAAAAAAAAAAAAAAAAAACACCTAAGGCAACAGTAATTTCTAACGAAAACGATGTCGGTTTGAAGGTGAGCCTTAGAACAAGTGTCTGACTGAAATTGAAATGATAAATATCGCATTTTATTAAAGTAAGAAGAAAGTTATTGGATCAGATATAAAGGCAAAGAGATAGAGAAAGACACTTCACCCAATTTTGACCACATGCAAGATGAGATTTCCAACTAGGTTGTAAGTCATACCAAATCTGCTTGGGTTAAAATGATGTAACTGAAGTCATGTTAGAGACAATTCTGAAGACTACCGTGCAAAAAAGGAACTGTTGTTTTTACAGTATAATACTGGCAGCTGAGGTTCCAATTTAAAACTATAAAATGCACAGTAATAAATTGTAAAACTAGCAAAATTTACAGTTTCTTACTGCGAAATTAAGTTTTACAGTTTAGTGCTGTAAAATTCGTTATTTTACAGTTTAGTGCGGTAAAATTCGTTATTTCACAGTTCATTACTGTAAAAGTAGAAATTTTTAAAATTATTACTATAAAATTATCTGCATTATACTGTAAAAACAACATTTATTTTTTACAGTGTATAATTGTTAATTCATTTTGTAGTTCAAGTGAAAAAAATTCTTACTTCAGAGTATTTTATAAAATCTTGAGGCAAAATTTTTTCTGATTATGCAAATTAGTGCGAATAAGAACATGTTTTAATAAGCTATAACGTGATGTGTTGGGGGTATGTCCATCATTCCTTACATAGTACTATTTTTGTGACTTTAAAAATAAAAATACATAAAAAAATTAAATATCTTTGTAAAATTTTAGTGAAAATTTTGGCTGAACCAAATGTGCCCAATTTGAACAGTCGATTAAAAAAAGGTTTAACCGCAACAACGTTTATATTGCCAAAATTTTGCAGCTGAATACTTAAAGTTTACCCGCAAGTTTTTTTCTTGCTTTTTTTTTTTTTTTTGGTCTCGTTTGATCCACCTGCGCTTTTTACGAGGAGACAAACTGAAAATTTGCGTCGCTATAAGAGAAACTCCAAACTGCTTTCTGGTATGCAGAGCAGAACACAAATCGGAAATAACAGTGCAAGAGTGCAGTTTATGAAATAAGTACACCTCAAGATAAGAACATTTCAAAATAGCAGATAAGAGCAGTTGAAATTTGGTGCGTTTGACTCGTACGCCATTTAAGAGCCGCATTATTAATAACTGAGTTTATGAAGAACTCCATTTGATCAGTCGAAATTTTGTGACGGGTCCGTTTCAATTAATCATAATTTCGTGAAGGGTCCTTTTAACTAGTTGAAATTTTGTCAAGGATCCTTAAACAGACCCAAATTTTCTCTAATCAGACCCTTGAATAAGTAAGTTTAAATAAAATAAGTTTGTTTCAGCAATTTGCTGCGAGCACAAAGTAAAAAGGTGTAGTATTACTATTCCAAACAAAAAAAAAAGCAATTTGAATAAAAAAGTAACAAAAAAACTCAAAGACGAAAAAATAACTGAATAACAAATAGGGCTCACTTCTTTCCGATGCATTTGTAAAAAAAAAAAATCTAAGTAAGCTCTCCTTTTGCATAGATCTCGTATTACGATCTAGCTGAAAAACTCACTCTAATAAACCGCACTGAAAATGTACCATAAAAAGTGGATGGAAGGAAAGGAAAAGGTAGAGTGGGATTTCAAAAATGCATAAAAAATGCAAGGATAAACTTCAAGCTACGGAAATGAAATATAAGCAGGGCACCAAGATATCTTTTTCCATTACGTTGATATCTATGTTTCTGTGTTATGACAAACCGGCTATAAAACAAGTAGAATGCAAAAGGGATGAAAGTTTGTTAAAAGTAGTCCGACATGCTTTGAAAATCTGATGTTTGGCTACAAGAGTCAAACCATTATGGATGTTTGAATGATTTGTGTAGGGACAATAAAAATACTCATATATTTTTATTATTTTGGCAAGTTTTTAATAACGTTTTTGGAACGTCGAGCATGAAAGCTGAAACTATTGTCGGTTGTTTCACCCCTCAACCCTGATGAAAAAATTAAAATCAATCATAGTAAAAAATCTTGCACGTGAGGATTAAATAAAATGCTTTTCTTCATTGATAAAATACTGTTTTACCTAACATAAAAGAAGCACAGTTTAAGTGAAAAAAAATGCTGGTTATTTTTCGATCTCCCACTTGCCGTTCTGTGTACTTTTTATCTTTTACGGGTTTCAAATCGTTCTAATCATGTCTCTAATTCTAATTAAGTTTTTAGTGAAACAGATTTTAATAGTTAAGATTTTTCAAAACATTTATTTCCCTACTTCATTGCAAAGGTGTATCATAAAAAATGTCATTTTGAAGTTACAACTTTTCTTACCATTGCAGTTTTTTTTTCATACGACATCTACGACAGTTTGCAAATACGTTACCATAAACTTAAAATTACTTGCAATTATTGTTTCCCTCATAATTACCGATTTTGTTACTGTCAATTTTATGCCGATTGCAAAATTGTAGACCTTTTAATTTGCAATAATTTACTAAAAATTATGTTAAGCACCGTAGTCAATTTAATTATAAGTGCTGCCTTTTAAAGCATTTTAAAAAAATGGTGAAAATATGAGAAATGAAGGAAATAAATTGTGGTGTAAATTGATGCAATTGCATGAATTATCAAACGACGGCATACTTTAATTAGAGTTATTTGCAACGTTTCTACAAGAGTATTTTACTCACTTAAAACTTCAAATACGAGTTTAAAAAAGTATGTCAAGCGCATTTGCATGCTCTGTAATGTAAACAAAACTTTTGCATCGTAAAAAATCGGAGGAAAAAAAGCAATTTAAGTTTACAAAACACCATTTTTTTTTTAAATGCAAATCTTCAAATACTTTAAACGTTAAACATAAAGATAATATCTATCTTTTTCCCCCTCCCATCACGAGTATCATTTTTAGAAAACTTCTTTAACCCCCCAACGGTTGTTTAGCTCCAGAATTACATGTTAAATGGACGTGATAAGACGTCCAGAACGGTCTGGCAGTTAACTGAGTTAATCACTATCTGATTTCGTAAAGTTCACTGAAACAAAATAATTTTGACGACGCGAGGAAATGTCAAGGAGCATTTTCAAGTCTTGAAAAAGAAAATCTAGTCTATATCTCTGTACTGTACATAATGTATATCAAATACGCAATTGAAGTCAAACCAAGACGTAAAATTTCTGTTTTACTAATGTTATTTTCAGTAACTTAAGCAGATATCCACAAGCGTGAACAATTAAAGATTTTTGTTTATTTCAAGCTGCTGTGTTCCACCACAATAGACATTCTGATTGTTATAGCATCTCAAGAAGAAACGCTAAATTCCTATTCACCAGTGCTCAGAAAATAATGTGGTTTATTTTAATTGCCTGCCTTAATAGCGGAACGGCATTTATGGGGTTGGTGATAAAGTTCGTCCACCTTCTCCTTTCAAATGACATCACGTGATATGTGACATCAGCTCAGAGCAGCCATTTGTCTTCCAACGCTTAGCGTGAAGTACAATGCTCTTTAAAAAAGGTGAAAATTTTGTGACTGAATTATTACAGTAGGATTACAAAGAATGCTGTCAGTAGTAAGCTATGTCTTTAATTTATTGAGACGAATAGCGAAATGCTGTCTCCATCTCTTCTCTCTCTGTATGTATCAAGTGTGATTTTGTGCTCTAACGCACCAGAAAGTAGTTCCGGTATTGTGTTTCTAGAAAAACCAACTTCCTTTTCCATCAAATTGATCAAGACTCAAGATTCGATTACAGCACTCAGTAAAAGAAAATTTGCAAATTCATCCCTGATACATAAATAAGCAAAACTTAATTTTTAATATATTATTTTTAATTATCTAAAAATAATTTACTTAAAAGTTATTGAATTAAGAGTTAGTCTTGGGGTAATAAAAAGCATAATCTCTTAAAGTTACTTGATTTAAAGGTGTTTCAGGTAAATTTACAAGCTACTTAGTAAAAAAATAAATAAATAAACCCCACTAGTGGGCAATTCAGAATTTAAGGCACTCAAACTACTTTTTTTGACTCGACTGCCGTTTGTGGGCCAAGGCCTTCTGCAGAATCTGCTCTCCTTTCGCTCTCTTCTTCTCCAGGATATGCCAGATGGTCACTCTTAATCCTCGAAAATCCTCGATAACAAAGACCGCCCATCTTATTTCGGTCTTTTCCTTATAATGGGAGTACCAATTGTTTCGGAAAAAAAGAAAGATATCTAATGATGGGGTGGAAAGGTTCTATCTGCAGATTTGCCCGTCCAACTTTCGTCAGAGTTTTAGCTATTTTGTGCATGTAGTTGCTTTTAAAATCCAACCCAAAACGTTTTAAACTTACACTCCGATAGATTTTTTTTTTTATTATTTTGTTTGATTAATTATTCTTCCGCAAAGTTTTCTTAGTTTTTTTTTTTTTTTTCGTAGGTGATATTACATAACTACACTGGAATCATTCAAAAATGGACGGCCAGGTCAATTGTCGAAAGGTATCGCGCTTCCAGAAAAGCTAACACGCGGCGTATTAAAAAAGTTCAGACCAGGAAGTATGGGATCTCATATCTTTCTTCTTACGTTTTTAAGGTTTTGGTCCTATAAAAGAAGAACTTCACAAAGTGACAATATCATTCGAATGATAACGTAAAGACTGCAACCTAAGACTGGTTGTCATGCATCGCATGCGGTTTCTTTTGGGGACAAATCGAAAAACTTGCACCAGACTTCGACAAATGCTTTAAAACAGAATTAATTATGCTATGGATAGATTTTGAATATAGCTTTAAGTTACAAACAACGTTGTAGTTGAATTTCTACCCAGTTTTACTTTCTTAAGTAGGAGCAACTAGCTTTTAAACTGACTCTGGTATTCTCTCTCTGACCCTGGTACGACTGACTCCGACTCTTTTACTCATGACTGCACTGCAAAATATAAGCTGTGTTTTTTACAGTATAATACCGGCAGCAGAGTTCCCAGTTTAAAGCTTTACAATAAACAATAAAAAAACTGTAAAATTAGCAATTTTTCAGTCTATTACAATAAAATTAACAATTTTTATATTGTATTACTATGAAATAAGCTGTACTACACGGTAAAAACAACATTATTTTTTTACAGTGTGGTATTACTTGAAATAATGTTGCGGAACGGCGTTCTATTATATTATAGTCAACTCTCATTAACTTTTAAGTGCAAGGGACCAGCTAAAAATATCGAGTTACGCGAAATTCGATTAATGGGAAGTTCCCTCAGACATCTCAAGAATTTGAGACCAAGTGAAAACCTCGAGATAAAGGAATATTCCAGTAATAAGTCTGCCAAATATGGAGAGTTGACTGTATTTCAATTTCTTTGCATTACATATTTCCAGTTTTGCTTTCAATTGTTTCATAAATAGAAAATACCAGAAAGCAATCCACCTCAAAAAACTACTAGCAGTAAATTTAAAATTGTAGTAGTCTAAGAGTTAGAGCAACGTTTTCAAGTGATCATTTTAAGACGTCTGGCTCTTTAATATATCTTTCCCTATGCTCTTTTAAGCAGCATACTAGTCTGGCGGCTAAGAGTGGTTGTGTTTTTTACTGCGTATCGCTTTTGCTGGTAAAATTAGAGTTTTTTTTAACCATTTTGAGGCAATTAGAAACTTGAACCTGTCGCATGTATGTCATGTAATATATCAATAGAAAGCTCTATTTTTTGCTTTTGCAATGGTTTTTGAATGTTTATTCTACAATAAATAGAAAATAGGTTGCACGTGAAAACTTTTATTATTATTTCTTTTTTCGTTTTAACAGCTCTGTATTTCGTACAATTTTTGAAGTAGAAATCTAAAACTTAGCATGATTACTTATCTTGTCACATGCATAATTCACACCAATTTTTAATAAAACCGGAAATGGTGAGATCAAAAACTTTTTTTATGATTGATTTGACGTGGAATTACCCAAAAATGACTTAGAAACCACTATTTTTCCAGTACAAGTGTGATACGCAGTAAAAGCCGCAACCACTCTCGGTCGCCACAGACACCTGGCATGCTGCTGCGCATACACTGTTAAAACTATAAGTTGCACAAGGCACCTTTAAGGGTGAAAAGTTGTAGCAACTCCTGAAGGGTGCCACGTGATTTCATATGGCACCCTTGAAGGTGCCACTTGTCTCCCTATGCTACACTTAGGATGCCATGGTGCACCCATGAGGTGGCATAAGACACCGATAGTGGTTCTACATGAAGCTAAATGACGCCTTCAAGGGTGCCATAGGGAGTTAAGTGGAACCCTTCAAAGGTTTATCCTCAAAGGTGCCTTGTGCAACCTATACTTTTAACTATGTAGGGAAAGATATATTAAAGAGCCAGACATCTTAAAATCGTATTTTTTTCGACGTTGCCGGCTCTTGGACTAAAGGTAATATTTTACTGAAACACTTACTTCCAAAGCAGAAAGGTGGCGACGAGGACAGCGACGAGCACGACCGACGAGCAGACGGCGATGATAGGGAGGGAGGGGAAGGCGGTCTGCGTAAACTCGGCCCCCACGGGCTCTATCTGGCAGAACTGGAGGCGGGCGGAGCCGTCTCCGGCCCGGCACTGGGCCGAGGCCGGGGGCGCGGGGGGAGGGGGGATCAGGAAGCGCGGGGGCGGAGGGGGAGGGCACTCACAGCCGCCGTCGGCGGCGAACGGCTCGTCCCAAAGCGGACTCAGCTCCTCCTCTCCATCGGCTCCGGCTAGCATTGCGGAGACACCTCTGAAACAAAAGAAATCAAAATATTGTATAACCTTATATTTTTTGCAATAATGTAACAATTATAACGGTTAACTGTGCACAATTCAATAGAAGTACAAAAAAAAAAAAAAGAGAGTTTACTATTAGGTTTCAAATTTCATTACTACACAAATAAGCGAAAACGAAATTACTTATAGCAGCTACACTGCAAAAACGAACTGTTGTTTTTACAGTATAATACTGGCAGCCGAGGTTTCAATTTAAAACTGTGAAATGCACAGTAATAAACTGTTAAACTAGTAATTTTTCAGTTTCTTACTTTAAAGTTAAAAATTTTACAGTATATTGCCGAAAAATTTAACAGTATTATACTGTAAAAATAAGAGGATAATACTGGCAGCAGAGGTTCCAGTTTAAAACTGTAGAATGCACGGTAATAAACTGCTGAATTAGCAATTTTAGTTTAGTACTGTAAAAGTAGTATTTTTAGTTTATTATTGTAAAATTAGCAATTTTAACAGTTAATTAGCATAAAATTAGCTGCATTATACTGTAAAAACAACATTCATTTTTTACGGTGTACTAATATTTACTAGTATTGGAAGAACTTGAACTGCATCTGCGTTCAGTTTTAGTTTTTAAAATATATGTCCGAATAAACCTTTCGTCATAAAGTTCGATTCTTTTAGTTACTTGAACATCCCTTTCAGCAAGCTCTCCCATTTCTTTTTCGCCCTTTTTTACTCCTTCCTCGCTTTGACGGGCTTTGTCACATGTTGTTAAACACATTTAGTGAGATGCTAATATGAAATAGCGGCTATAAAAGTTCGCTATTAATAATTAATTCTGAATGTTGTGAAATGCTAACAGATAAAAACATGGTATTTGAATTGTTTCAAAATGAAACCGTAACAGAAAGCAAACTGTAATGAGGTGAGGTCGTAAGGGAAGTGGTTAAACTTCTTATTACGCAACCTACTCTCATAAAATTCTCCATTCAAAAGTGACCTCAGAACCAAAATGTACAAGCAAAAGACAAAAGCAAGTGCATACACAACAAACGCTAAAATATAAAACATATTTAAATTTTAGCCAACCTAATGCCCTAGAAGCCAGCAAAGTCCGTACCGGTCACTGCCATAGCAAACGACTAATGATTAAGGTTTGCTTCGCTAATTCCACTAATTAGCCCTTTATCCATTGATGACCAATTCCCGTTCATCACAAACAGAACGCTGCTTTAGCCCATGCAGGGCTAGAGGGAGAGGGGGGCTGGCGCGATCCCTTGTCCCATTAATTAAACAAGCACCCACCGGTTTCTGCGAATGCATCCCCAAACTGAAACTCACAAGGGCATTAGGGTGATCTTTTAGATGAACCTATGACTAATAACATGATGAGATGATGATAAAAGTTTTTGGTGGTCAGTGGTCCATGCTTGGCCTGCTTTTAGCTTTTCTTGTAATTACGACGTGTAATGATGGAAATTTTAGGACTTTAATTACACGCTTTGTGGTTCGGGGCAAAGCCAAAGTAATGGAAATTTTGTGATGTTAATGAGATATTTAACAAGAATTTGCCTATAATGGTATTCATTGCTGTTACTCTTTACTCTTTCACCATACTGTCAACATTACATAATTAACTTATTTGAAAAACAGTGGACTGCGTCAGAGCTTTCAAAGTACAATTTCGAAAATAAAACTAATTATGATAGGGAAAAAAATGAATCTAAATATTTTTACTCTAATGTTAGAAATATTAAGTACTAATTATCTTGAATAACTAAATTGCATAATTATCTTGAATTATTATAGCACAATAGGTAATATAAAATGATTTTCTTAATTTAGTCCAGGTAATTTATGTATTTAAATACATGAGAACATTTCCATAACTGACATTCTTGGCTATTTGCTCAACTGTTGTTTTTTCACCTAAAACGAGGCACTAATGTATGTTGTACTTATTGATAACAGGATGGAAGTTTCATTTTGAAATAACTGCAGAACAAAATAAGCTATTTTCTTGAAACTCAAATTTTTTGATGGGTTGAAATTTTGCAAATATTTGGATTTATATCCTTGGATGATTGATGAAGTAAATAATATTTTAGATCAAAATTTACCTTTGTTACAGTGGTATTAAAGATGTAGCATATTTGTTGTTTCAAAGTTAATTGTATAGTTGTTTTTTTTTTTTTCAAATAGTTTGACTTTCTCCCAGAAATTAAAATTTTTGTGTCAAAAAACAGGATTAAATTTCCAATTAATTTCGACATTAAAACTAAGGATGTGTGAGAAAAATTAAAATGGGTCATGTAACTGATCTGGGACTGACTAGTCACACAGACACTAGCAATCAAGAAGACACGGAATATAAACGGCTGGGCATGGTCGGAAGGAGGTAAATAAGTAATCTTCTGGATTGCTCACTATTAATATCTGAGCAACTTTTAACGTCACAAATACCTCTCGCTTCAGCAGTATGTAACATTTCTATTTATTAAACACTTTTTGATATTCGGGTACATATATATTTGATTCATTAAAAATAGCATCTTTAACCATTTGGGCATTTTTTGATGCCCAAAAACTTGAACCAGCTGACATCATGACATCTGGATTTAAATTTCTAACACTGATTCGCAAGTTAAAATAATTCGCTAAAGTTGGTAATATATACATAAATTTGCATTGATGCCAAAAATTTCCTACGCAAATTGAAATTTATAGAAATAAAATAAAATAGGTCCGCAGAAAGAAAAAAAAAGAAAGAAACCTCAAAGCAAATGGCAAAAAAAAAAAAAAAAATAATAATAATAATAATAATAATAATAATTGGCCAGCAAGTGATAGAAAATAGACTCCAATCTGCTTAATTCAATTTGTATAGCACATAAATTTCGTAACATTTCAACCAGTAGTAATGAAAGAAGCACCAACTCAGTAAAACCTTCTCTGATCTAGAACAAGCAATTTTAGAAGGTAATTTTCTATTGGTTGGTACACACACAAGCACAAGTATCGATGAGTATTAATTCATTGGTTGATACTTAACTCAAACTCTTGCAGATCCACGTCTGCAAGAGTTTAAGGATTTTGTTCAAAATGCAACTTCTCATAGACGTGGAAAATTACGTCTGTTATACAGATGACGCTATATCGACTGAGACACTATCATGCTTGTGCAAATTAAGTAATGAGATTACACCTCAGTATTGCTGTAAAAGGGCGGATATATTAAGAGCAATAATGTTTAGTGTTTCGGCTTCCATTGTGATATTTTGCTAATTTTGATATTACACTATAAAAAGCCGATGTTTTTTTTACCAACATCGGACTGGCAGGAACACGTCGGTTCTGCTACCAAGACGTACATTACGCACACTGTACTACGTAAACATAAACAAACGCTACTATTTATTGAAGAACATTTAAAGATCCCTTTTTTTCCCTTAATTTTCATTCATTATAAAGTTTAATTCATTTTTTATCTTCCATTGGTTACTTTCAAAACTTTCAAAGACGCTAAAAGTTCGTTCAGAAACTAAACGATTCCAACGACCGCCGGACTGGGGGGAACACCTCTGTTTGGGAAAGTCAAGCACGCTAACGAGGGAAAGTCACATCGCTAATTCCTCTAATTACCCATTTATCCATTGATGACCGTCTCTCGTTCATTACCAAGCAGCCCACTGCTTTGACGTAGAGGAGGGAGAACCTTGTACACTAATTAAACAAGCATCCGAGAGTTTCTCTGAATCTGACCTGGAAATTTGCTGGAGCGTTTGCCCGTTTGCCCGGATCAAAAGATAGTATCCATGTGAAATGCAATCGAAGCTTATGGAGGAATTAGTCGTAGCAAAGAATTATTATTTTCCCTGCTTTATTTTTATAGTTGGGAGTTGGTGCAACATACTGAAACAGACCAGAAAGTTTTGCCCTTTGTATACGCACTCTATTATGTTAGAAGATATAATCTAACTCTACTCAAAGTACGACTCCATGCAATTTTAGCAAGTAAAAATGATTCGATTCAAAGGGCAAAAATAAATGATATGTATTGCCCAATTAATGTCCGCACTCTATTTCTGTATTTTACAATTTATATAGCAAATGAGAGAGGTTGCAATATCGTTCAAAATTGAAAGGATTTCTAAATATTTTGGTGTTTTCAACCCCGGGAAAAGTTTTATCTTTACACATAAGGGCTAACAATCCCATCGGAGGAGCCTGGAGCCGGGAGGTGGATTTTGGAGATTCCCTTCCCCGATATTGACTTTTAACTCTATTGACAATCTAAATATGGTAGTTTATGTACAGGTAATGGGTTGTCTACAAATGAAGTCACGCTTTAAGAAGGAGAAAAAGTACGTGAAATTGTGACAGTTTGGGCTACAAGGAAGTGCGACATTACACTTTTTTTAAGGAATATGTTTAAGACAAATAGTACGACGTTTGACAAAAGGGAGCAAAGGGTATGGCCAGGCCCAAGTTCTGATGTTAGGGGAAGCTCAGTCTCATTTCGGACTCCCCCCCCCCACCCTTATTTATTTATTTATTTATTGAGGGGCTGGTATTTTTATGCTTTTGACATATTGGAACAAAACTCACAAATGCAAGAACCATTACTTCTAAAAGTAGCTCAGCACAAAACAAATTAAAGTCTATCCCTATACCCACACACGCACTAGTATATAGAGTTTTGATACGTTGCGTATGGGTATGGTTGTCCTGCAAATCTATGGTCCGTTCTTAATTACTTCCTAGAATTGATAAAAATGTATAAAAGTACATTGTAAAAAAGTTGGACCACATTTAAAAATAGCTTATGCAGATACGATTTATGAAATTTGATTTCATTTTTTAAAACTTTCAAGAAAAATAAGTTTAATGCTTTTGTTACCTTTAGAAATGCCCTTAAAAAACGGATTTTAGAATTACTACTATTAAAATCTGTCCGCGTCTGTCTGTCTGTCCGTCTGAAGCTTGAACTCCTCAAAAACCGCTGAGAGGAAAGAATCAAACATAATACCATTCGATTCGAAATTTTTTAAGGAAGACAATAAGACCAACCGCGTAATTGAACGACGTTAATTAGCTGAGATATTGATTAAAACGTTAATTAAATTCTTTGCACTTTTAAAATTCCAAGACATTTATTTCTTTCCGTTGCCATTTTAAATTAAAGCGTTAATTAAATTATTGCACTATTTAAAATTCCAAGACATTTATTTCTCTCCGTTGCCATTTTAAATTAAAGCGTTAATTAAAATATTGCATTATTTAAAATTCCAAGACATTTATTTCTTTCCGTTGCCATTTTAAATAAAAGCGTTAATTAAATTATTGCACTATTTAAAATTCCAAGACATTTCTTTCCGTTGCCATTTTAAATTAAAGCGTTAATTAAATTATTGCACTATTTAAAATTCCAAGACTTTTATTTCTTACCGTTGCCATTTTAAATTAAAACGTTAATTAAATTATTGAACTATTTAAAATTCCAAGATATTTTTTCTTGCCGTTGCCATTTTGAATTAGAACGTTAATTAAATTATTGAACTATTTAAAATTCTAAGACATTATTTCTTATACCGTTGCCATTTTGAATAAAAACGTTAGTTAAATTATTGAACTATTTAGAATTCCAAGACATTAATTTCTTACCGTTGCCATTTTGAATTGAAACGTTAATTAAATTATTGAACTATTTTAAATTCCAAGATATTTATTTATTTCCGTTGCGATTTCAAATTAAAACGTTAATTAAATTGAACTTTTTAAAATGAAAGAGTATTATTTTTTTCCATTGTCATTTTGAATACGTGCTATAACAAAGTTCTAACAATTATTTTTATTCTAATTATTAATGACATATTTTTACTCTGGTACCATTTTGAAAATGTGTTTTTAAATAAAATTGCAATTGCTGTTTTTAGAAGGGACTTTTTTTGGCTGCGATCCAAATATTAAAAGATCTTTTTCGTTTAGAATTTTGCAATTAATTTTACAGGAAGAAAACGGTTTGGAAATAATTGTTTTTGTTAAGGAATTTCATTTGTTATTTAGGGAGAGTATGCGCTACTTGACACCGTCTTTATTTTTGAGGAAGCATGTGCAAATAATTTGATTGATTCTTTGATGCAGGAAAGCATTTTAGCGAGCCGCTTTAGCGGGGAGTAGTTTGTTAAACTTTTCCTTGGTACTTTAAAGGCGAGGCGCCTTGACGGCGAGTAGTTGATTGAAACTTTTCTCGCGACTGTAAAGGCGAGACGCCTTGATAGCGAGTAGACTGTTCAAACTTTCCTCATTGCTTTAAAGGCGAGCCGCCTTGGTGGCGAGTAGTTTGTTGAAACTTTCCTCGCTACTTTAAAGGCGAGCCGCCTTGGCGGTGAGTAGTTTTCTCAAAGTGCCTTCACTACATTACAGCCCGTGCAACGCCGGGCCACGCAGCTAGTTAATACTATTAAAATCTGCCCACGTCTGTCTGTCCGTCTGAAGCTTGAACCCCAAAAACCGCTGAGAGTTGAGAATCGAACGAGGTACCATTCGATTCGAACTTTCTAAGGAAGACAATAAGACCAACCGCGTAATTCTAAGACGTCAATTAGCTGAGATACTAATTTCAACGTTAATTAAATTTTTGCACTTTTTAAAATTCCAAGACATTTATTCCTTTTCGTTGCCATTTTGAATTAAAACTTTAATTAAACTTCTTGAACTATTTAAAATTCCAAGACTTTTATTTCTTTCCGTTGCCATTTTAAGTTAAAAAAGTTAATTAAATTATTAAACTATTAAAAATTCCAAGACTCTATTATTTCTTGCCGTTGCCATTTTGAGTTAAGACGTTAATTAAATTATTGAACTATTTAAAATTCCAAGACTCTCATTTCTTTACGTTGGCATTTTGAATAAAACGTTAATTAAATTATTGAACTTTTTAAAATTAAAGAATTATTTTTTTCCGTTGTCATTTGGAATACGTGTTACAACAAAGTTCTAACAATTATTTTTATTCTAATTAATGACTCATAGTTTTTCTCTGGTACCATTTTGAAAATGTGTTTTTGAATAAAATTGCAATTGCTGTTTTTAGAAGGGACTTTTTTTGGCTGCGATCCAAATATTGAAACAACTTTTTCGTTTAGAATTTTGCAATTAATTTTACAGGAAGACAGCGGTTTGGAAATAATTGTTTTTGGTGAGGAATTTTATTTGTTATTTAGGGAGAGTGCTAAGTATGCTCTACTTGACATCGTTTCTATTTCTGAGGAAGCATGTGAAAGTAATTCGATTGACTTTTTGATGCAGGAAAGCTTTTTAGCGTGCCACTTTAGCGGGGAGTAGTTTGTTGAAACTTTGCTTTGTACTTTAAAGGCGAGCCGCCTTGGTGGCGAGTAATTTGTTGAAACTTTCCTCGCTACTTTAAAGGCGAGACGCCTTGGCGGCGAGTAGGTTGTTTAAACTTTCCTCACTACTTTAAAGGCGAGCCGCCTTGACGGCGAGTAGTTTTCTCAAACTGTCTTCACTATATTAAAGCCCGTGCAACGCCGGGGCACGCAGCTAGTTTTTAATAACAGGTGTTAAGTCAATTTTGGGTGCTCTGAAAATTAAGGGGGGTCAAGCTACCCGAGCCTTTTGAGCAATCAGGTGGTGGGTAGAGTGAGCTGTGATCCCTTATGATAAGAGAAGGGGTGTCAAAAAGATGAGAAAAAGTGTGACCTGTGACATTCATGCACACCGCGAAACGAATTTTATAACCTCCACCCCTCGACGGTGTATTCTGGCTGCCCTAGTGACTCGCGCTTCTGAAAAAGGACCTTTATATTAAATCTTTCTCGAAAATTACGTAGATCTGATGCTTCACAAAAGACAGAGAGAAAGCTCATACTTCTCCGAAAAGGAGGCACTTCAATTTCCTCAAAACGCACAATCGAAATACTTCACTTTCCAATCGCTTCTCCTCTTCTGCCTTAAACTGTCCCCTTCTCTTTTACTTCGGTTAACAAACCCGCATATTGAAAAAGATGAACTTCATGAAATGTCAGGGAGAATGACACGCGGGGCGGAGAATGATATTGTCTTCTATATGCTGCCACCGCTAGAACGGGGCTCCAGAATATTGGAGTGACAGTACTATTCCCTGCTGCCCCACACCCTTTCACCGGCCCGAATATCTCGTCTGTATAAGATAAATCACGAGATTTTCAGGAGTTGGAAGAACATCGAAGGAAATAATCTCCCTCGATTGGATAAGACAGTTTCTTTTCTGACATCGAATGCGACGTTACATTAAAGAGAAAGACCGCAGGGGTGTTTTCGAACAAGATTCCTCCTCAGTAGAGTGAATTTGGTGTTTTTATTGATTCCGGTGTTTCTTCTTCCTGTGCTAAACCGCAGGGAAATTTCTTTTGTTCGTGGTTGGTTTGTGATACGCCACAACAGTTTCCTTTCGACAATTTGATTTTGTGATTGCGTTTTCCTCTAAACTCAATTTCTTGTAGTTTTATGAAACGCTTAAAGGAGCTTTTTCTGTCCCGTATGCTAAAATTCATGTTTATCAAATCATGAATTTTTAAGGATAGAACACTACATGTATAGCACTGACCTAATCAGAATGGGAAAACAAATAAGAATTTTCTTTTTCCTTTCTTAGAACTTACCTGAATTAGAACGGATCTAATTTTTCAAGTTAATCATTGCCCCATGCTGTTTAATACAGTATAATCCTTCACTTGATGTTATTGTAATAAGTGTTCTATAGACTGCTCAATAAAAATGGGAAAATCAGTAAGAATTTGATTTCTTCTCAAGACATATATGAATTAGTATTGTCTGTGTTTTGTAATGGAGCTTTATCTTCATTCATTGCGATTGTATTAAGCAGAGGTGACCAAAAAGAAGGGGGAATGGGTTCATAGTGCATTTTGCACCATTGCCATTTTTAGAAAGATTAAGTTGAGAGGTTTTTGAACGCATGTTGGAATGCTCCAATGTTTGAGGGGGCGGGGGGGGGGCTTCGTAGTATTTGAGGATAGTGTGCCGTCGTTCTTTGGGGGCATGGACACTGATGGTATTAAATATGAATTTCTCAATGGCATTAAAAACACCTAATACAAATTTCTTTGGCTCAATTTCTCGTTAAAAAATGTCGTTTTTAATATCAATATTTGTATTAATCTTATCGAAACTCCAATTCAACCACATGTATTGTAATGCAAATTTCCACTGTGGGAAACAGTTTCAACGAACACATCATTCGACTCTCAAGTAGAATAATAAGCAACGGGAATTTAGCTCCATTTATAAAGCCACACAGTACATGTGAGGATTTCTGCAGTTCCTAAACGTTATACTTTCTCGAACTACACAAAACCCAACAAGCGCCTGAAACTGAGATTAGAGTCATGTAGATTTGCAATAACATTGAAACATATTACCATTAAATGGTTAAGGAACGTTACTTCTTTCTTTACTGACAAGTAAATATAATTAATTACCAACCACTCTTGTTTAGCACAGTTTCATTTTCTATCACTTATTGTCCATAACATCCAAGAAACAAACTTCAATGATATTATTAGATATATACATATGATAGAGCTACTAAATCACTTTCTAATCCTAAACCAATGAACAATAAGGCCGCTAAACAAAAGAAACCTTTGTAAACTTCATCATGTGGTTGTTGTTTGATTAAGTTAACTTGTCCCTTGTGTACCATTATGGACTCGATGACAAAGTAACAATAAATGTGTCGTTAAGTATCCATAGTTACCTTTTGTTTTAAAACCCAACGGTTGTACTCTTTTTGGCACGAGTGTAATTGTTGAGTGTTAAGATAAAGTAAAAATCAAAAACAGCATTAAGCTTAAGCAACGGTACAAAAGCTTAACCAAATGTCCGACCAATATTTATGTATCAGCAGCGAAAATTCTTTTTAGCTTTTAGAGAAGGGGAAACAGTGATATATCTTTCGAATTCTACTGGACCGTGGATGGACACAAAACATATTTATTAATTTATTTCAGAAGATTTTTCAATTCCAGTTTCAAGCATCATTTTCACAAAGTTTCCTATTTGAAATAGGTGAGGAATATTCGTGAGTTTCCCAATTCCATTTCAATCGAGGGATCTAGATTTTTTTTTTTTTTTTTTTTAACTTTAAAGTGAATTTCATGTGAACTTTCTAGGGTGTTTTAGAAAGTGGAGCTTTGGAAAATGTGCCCTTGCATAATATAAACGGCCAATTAATATTCACTCATTTCGATCAGATTAAAGAATCACCAGGGATCCTCTGACTTTATAAGTGATTCCGATAATTAACTTTACATATTAAACTCCAAGTTGACTGAAAAATCGCTGACAGATTTTTAAATAATGAAGTTGTAATATTATGTAAAGAAGGTAGTTGAATTTGAATAATTGGAAAATTTAGCCTGGAAGATGAACAAGAACACTAAATTCGCTTCCGGGAGTAAATATTACTTTTAAATTAGGTCATTATTTAAATCAAGTAAAAATATTCAAATCGCATTTTCATTTCGTCATAAATCTTCATTTTAACTATGAGCTAGGACTTCTCTGTTTTTGTTTTATGCTTTATGCATGTAAAAAGTTTTTAAATTCCTACTAAGGGTTAACATGAACCTTTGATTGTTTTTGCATGCTACTGAAAGCAAACTAAGACATTTCTTTCCAATATAATAGTCAACTAGTATAAGATTTATTCACCTTTTGTTTTACTAATGAATATTGTATTCACAATCAAAAATCTATTCATCTTTCGATTTATTAAAGTTCCCTTTGATTTAATGCATAGTTGAGAGAATTGCATAATTTAGTGCAAACATTAACGAATTTTAAAGATACTCAAAAAACTCTGTTTTAAACGATGAGTATTTTTTGTTGTCGTCAATTAATGATTCACTTTTATTGAAATAATTTAAGTTACTTCCCAAGCAGGTCAACCAAATCTTGAAGCAAATATTGAAAGAGAAGTTTTTCTGCATATGGAAAATTTTCATACCGTAAAGTCGGGTTACTTGGACCCTAAGAGGTTACTTGAGCCCATTACAGTAAAATGATAAAATCTAGGTTTGGTACTTATTAGTTGAAGACTTGCACGTAGTTCCTCGTTCCTCCTCTAGGTAGAAGCACTCTGCAGTCTCTAATGCTAGTACCAAACCCAGATTTTATCATTTTACTGTGGGCTCAAGTAACCTCCTTGTGGGTCCAAGTAACCCGACTTTACGGTATGTGACAGAACGAAGTTTGATACAGAACCTAAAATCAAAAGTTACCCTTCCTCCCCAAAACATTCACGTTTCTTCTTTTACATCTCATTGTTGAAAAGCACACACGCACACAGCATACAATTCAAACACAACAAAAGAATTTTCGATGAGTAAATATTATGTGTATTTTGCTTATTTTACGCCACACCTTCGAAACGTTCGCTTTTGATGGGACAGGCAATAATTAGGTGCTTGTGACCTATTGAAGTTAAGTGAAAATTTACTGTTTAAGGTACCGTAAATGTATGTACACTGTAATGTATTTTATCTCTCAATGAGGTAGCTTTGAAGAATATTGTAAGGACTTAATAGCTGAAAGTTAAGGATAAACTTTTTAACAATATTACTCTAAAATAAGTACGAAGAAAAGTACACGATACCCATCCTTGAAAACAGAAATAAGAGAAGAAAAATTATTCAATCGTGCTTTGTTGGTAAACTTCGCTCACTCTGCGACGTAAACTACAATCATCTTTAACTCTTCAATGCTCAATTTCAAACATGCTTTCAGAAAACTGCGACCGTACTTATCTGCCACAATTTCTAAAAGCACGATTGGCAACAATCCTTTGTGTTTAGTTCTGGCGAGAGAATGTAATTCATTCTGCTGAGGATGGAACGAGGAAGAGGTGGGCTGAGGGAAATTGTTTGAAATTCGCGTTTGATGGCCTGAGCGCCATTCCCGACTTCTGCAATGATGCGAGTAAATGACCATGGTATCCGAATGGGCATCTGCATGCGTGTGGGGGTGGAGACAGCATTCCCGCTGTCTGTCTCTCTGTCTGATAGACACTTCGAAATTATGGCGCCAGATGGGCTTCTTTTTAGCCCTGAAGTCGATATAATATGCAATTCAAAAATTTTATATAGATCACAAGCTTATTACCCGGCGTTGCCCGGGTGCTTATTAAATATGCTTGCAAAAATTGAAATTGAATATCTGTTGAAGTCTCTGATTTTTCTGCATCATACAATATTTGTGCCAATGTTCCAAGGTAATTAAAACATGAATTATAGCTGTTTTTAACTTATTTCATGCTAAAATGAAATAGGTGAGCCTAAAATTAATAATTCATTGTTAATCGTAATTTTTGTTGCATAATACTCATATTTAATCATATTAAATTGAAAATCCTTTTGAAAACATTATACTAAAGTCAATTGCTAGTATTTTATTTGTAAACAAATAGAGACTGGCTACAGATACAAATTTTAAAACATAGAGCTTTCTTTTCTTGTCGGCTAACAGTCGTTAACAATCGCATAAATAAAGGCTTAGAGTGTTTAAAATCGGTTTAAAAAAATCTTATAACTCGAGTTCTTTTCAGTTTGGAAGTACAAACAAAGCCTACTAGATGCAGAAAAAAAGTGGTCTTTCTTTTGGTACTAATTTGTTTTTTGGTAAGATTTGTTTAACGTAGAAATATAAATTGTACAGACATGTACATGTACACCTCAAAAAGATTGGTCCATCATATTAGGGTGATTTTCTTAATAAAACAAAATCTTGGACAATATTGGACTTCGAAATAAAATACAATTGAGCTTAAATAAGTTTAATATCTATATAGAAGTAATAAGTTTAGTTGTACCACAATTCAAAGCCCGACATATTTCCATTGGAATACCGCCAAAAAAGCAGACATTAAAAACTCGCACTTTTGATGGTATTGAACAGGATGTACACTGTATTTTTATTAAATAGAAAAATAATACAAATTAAAGCTGAAAGTCATAAAAATATACTCATTTTTTTTTTCCAATATTCACTTTTTCCCATTACATCATTATCTTTAGAAAATCAATAGCTACTATGCCGGCATTCAATGAAATTGTCCACTTCTTCAAACGATACTGTTGCCATTCTTGTTATAATAAAGTTCGGTCCGTCATCTATAATTAGTCTCGTCTTTTGGTTCCGTCTAATGACGTGATGAATGCATTTTCTGCGGTAAATTGTCAAAATTGAATGTCATTAAAGAGGATGAATAGTAGAAAGTGACATTTTTGTTTCCGCATTCTATGCTGACATTAATGATTCCAAATCAGGATATTAATTTTCCATTTTCGGCAATGGTCCTCTCTAATTACCCCGACTATCTTCAATGATTTAGGGAGCAACATTTTGGAGAGCTTTATGACTTATTTTTACCCACGATACTCAGAATACGGAATGGTTATTAACATGATAATAATCTTCCATATTTTCAGGACTAAGTTGTAAGAAACATCTCGTGCTTATATTACTTCAAGTTAAACGCTTGTGTGGGACGTTATTGCTATCATTTTCGACATTTGACTCGATGTATTTAAACTGAACGACAGTAGATGAAAAGATCAATTCTTAATTTTTCACTTCTTGAAAAAGATATAACTGGGAAAGCGTGATAACGCGAAATGACGCAACGGTAAAGATACGTACTTTCGAATTTCAAAATGTTCAAGTATACCTTTCTTTTTATCAAAAAAAAAAAGAAAGAAAGAAAAGGGTCAAGCGGTAAGAGGCAAACAAAAAAGTTAGGGTCAATTTCTATAAAAATTACTACTAAGGGATATCGTTGAGTTTAACACACACGGGACTGCATATTATATATATATATATATATATATATATATATATATATATATATATATATATATATATATTTTTTTTTTTTTTTTTTTTTTTTTTTGAGAAAAGGAAAAAAAACAGTACCCATTTGTCGAAGGGAGTACCTTTTGTGCAAGATCTTTAAATAATATCTCTCTCTGCTAAACATTGCTGGTACAATTTAGGATGTATCTGACTTTTAACACCTGCTTGTAATTTAACATCTGAAAACGTGCAGTAAAATATGAAAGGAATTAAAGTGTCTAAGTGTCTATGTTCTTTATGAGTTTCTATTATACTTGCTCTGTGTTGGAAGGATTGCTAGCTATTTAAACGATGCCAAAAGCTAAAGTGAACTCTAACATGTATCAAGTTAACAAAGTAATTTAAAAGAAATTTGTTAACTTTATTCTTTTAAAACTTTTTTTAAATAACTTAATTTTGGGAGGATTTCATTAATTCAAGTCCAAAGTAAGGTAAAACCTTTTTTTTTTTGATAGCACTAACTACCGATGTGTTCAAAAATGATCCAAGAACTTTTTCTCATTAATTATAATTACTAGATAGTGTTTCCGTAGTGTGATAAAAGTTTAAACACAAGCTTTTCTTCCGAAACGGCAGCTACACATTCCTATTGATATTTATAGGGTACAGAATATTCTAACAGTTCTACAACAATATTTCTAAAGTGGTCATTTTTACCTTCATAGATAATCAGTGTAACAAAAAAAAAAAAATGCACAGAAATAGGCGAGTCGTATGCAGAGACATCTAAGTCCTTATAGTAGATTACTTTGAAGCCTAAAATCCAAACGGCTGCCATTAAACTTCATAAGAGAGACTGATACAATTAAAACTGCCAGATTAATATTAATTTTTCATTATCAAGAGGCAATTTATTATAAATATGTCTGGCAGTGCCTTACCAGCAAATATTGAAGTTTATAAACCTTCAACTCTTTTAAATCACGGCACTTCAAATAAATATTAATGAAAGCTATTTGTGGACATAAATTTCACCCAACACTTTAAAGTCGAGACTGGCAACGGTTATCAAGCCAAGCCAAGAGAGAGATGACAGATTCTTTACGAAAGGAAGCTCTAATAAGAACGCATGAAATATTGATGAATGCATTGCGCCGACTCTAAAAGCCAGGCCTTAATTCCTCAAGGTAAGGCTCTCGAGTTGAAGTCCAGATTAAATGAAAATGTTTTCGTTAGAAGGAATTAATTCATAAGATTCATCTCCTTATTCATGTTGCATTGGAAAGGGTACGAATTACTTTCGCTGAAAGAATCTGAAGATTGATTCCCGCAATTTGGGACCTGCTTCGAGTACTAACTGGGAAACAGAAATGATTAGGAGGAAATTTATTCCATTGCGTTTTGTTGAAATCCAGCAATTTAGTTATCTTCTAGAAGATACGCTTTGCTCGGGCCATTCAATTAGAACTGCACTTTACCTTAGAGAAAATAACGCATTAATTTCAGGCCTATTCAGCAGAGGCAAGATAAACATCGCTTGAGCAGGTCTCGCTCACTGCTCAAATTATCCTCCAACCTATTGCAGTGATAACCTTATGATCGAGTATTGCTAATTTTGAGATAGCTATAGATAAGCAAAGTAAAGATATAGAGAGGTTGCATAAGAATTGAGGTATTTAAAATATTCAAAAAATGAAGGATGGATGAGAAAATAAAAAAATTAAATAAAAAGGGAGAAATTAGCAATGAAAAATTTAAAAAGGAAAATTACGTCCTACATTGAAAAACATCCTCTTGGAACTTTCATCTGTAGTGCTAACGAAATTTGTACCTTACTGCTATGTAATTGAAGCACAGATGGAAAATTCCATAAAGTTGTGTTCCAGCTAAATATTCTAATCACTCTCCACATGCACATTTACATGATAAAATTTTATGAATTGCATTTCTCTTTTAAAGTATTTTGCACAAGATTTCCTATTTTTGAATGAACACAATTAAAAGGGATTTCGTAAGAAACGTAATTCCTATGAAAATTGTAGACACGTTCTTCGAGAACATGCAATCTTATTCAGAAGGCAAAGCTGTACTGTTTTCAATACAATTGAGCACACATCCCACCATAGCATCGAAATGAGAAATCTTTAAATGTTCCGAAATGTTTTAGAGTAATACCCGAAGTATATACTTTTCTCCACCGTAGTCCACCTCTTAGCGTTACGCCTTAGGTTCCTGCAATATGTACTACTCTAAATAGGCAAGATTGAGAAAAATGGAAGCATTTCAAAGCTTTCTACATCACTTTCCATGATATACCCCCCACCCTTTCCATGATATACCCTGTTCAAATGAACTTCAAGCAAATATTTCAAAACACATCAGTTTAAAACAGAAAATACGACTACATTTTAATTGCAAATGTACAACACTAAAAGTGTTATATATTTGTCCATATGCTCCCCACCCCCATCGCCAAAAAAAAAAAAAAAATGAACGCCTACCTAAAGTTATAAAAAACAACACTAGCTCAAAATAGAAAATACAACGGTATTTGAGTTACATAAATGTGTAACACTAAAAGTGCAATGTATATTTGTTCTCAATGTGTCACTCACTCTCCCCCGAATGAACTTCTTGCAATATATATAAAAAAAGAAGTAAAAAAAAAACATTATCCAACATTTTAACATGAGAAAACTTCTCCTGCGAACTGATCAATATTAGCACAACAACTATGACCTCTCAGCAAGGGTAAGCATTTTTGCAAAATACATCTATTTATTTCAAATAAGTATGCATCAGAAATAAGCACTGAACCAATCTATTAAATTGTCGAAATCCCTAGTTCTTCCTACTAAATCCCAGAACTTTAGTCCTAAAAAAGCAGCTTATCGGTAGTTACCCATGTAAAGTACCTTCTATGATCCCTGCAGAAACAAATCCCCCCAACAACTGCAGTACATTTAGAAAATCTCAGTCTGAGCTTTAAAAACCCTTTCCACCCTCTGCCTCTATACAGGGATCATACATCAGAATACGATTAAAAGCCTGCCTCACCCCCGCCCCCTCCTCACCCAAAATTTACAACGCCCAGAAGATAGATGGGCACTCTCAGGAGAACATCAACTCGTCGAAGATTCCAGGACAGGGGCTGTCGAGAAGATTAGAGGACTAAAAGAGGGTTCAGCAACCCCTTTCGTCAATCTGTGGGAATACCAACATATGGTCTGAAGCAGAAGAGAGTAATTATTCCCTCGAGTTCGAGAAAGGATCATAGATTTCGTCTATTTTGGAAAAGGGAGTTGTAAATCAGACGCGCATTTGGCCAACCTCTTTTGAAATATAGTTCCATCGGGTTTCTGGTCTTCAGCACAATCGCGTTAAGGTGCATTCAAAGGATATAAATATTGAAAGGGGCAGTTTACTTTGATTTAAAGCCTGTATATGTATTGATAAATAGATAGTTTTTTATTGAACTGATTCGCATGACTTCTAAGTGATCCAAATTATGTTCATTGTAATGAAGAAATAAGGGCATTCGAAAGGAAAAACAAGTTATAATAGCTCTAATGCAGCTAAATATAACAGTTAGTGCAGCCTCATAAATACTTAAAAAAACAAAAGAATCGAAATATTTCATAATAATCATAATGATAAATAATCAAAAAGAAATGATTCGTTACAACAAAGAAAGAAAACATATTTTTAGACGAATTTCTTTCCTGAGTATTGAAACAGAAGATTTATAATCAAGATTGATTAAACACATATCATAAACCAATTTTTATCTAGTAGTCGAATGCCTTATTTTAGAGACAGACAAAACAATTTTCTCGTGTTAATCTGATAAATTGTACTTTTCTTGTTAAAATTGAAACTATTAAACTTAATAAAATGAGCATTCGGCATTAAGCAGCTGCCCTAATACTGTTTTCTACAAAAACAATGTCTTCGTGAACGAAAAAAAAAGGTGTATTCTAGAAGCTAGTCACTTAAATAAAATAATGATCACTATAATAAAATTTTCGAGTGTCAAATAAATCCGTCATCGATTGTTAAAGCGATAACTTGTGGAAAACTTTACGTCACCGTAATTTTTAACTTATAAGACATGCAATTCGTTTACTGTTGTGAAATTTGCTTTCTTATTTGGTTTAGGTAGCTTGTGCGTTTTTTTTTTTTTTTTTTTTGGGGGGGGGGACATCAGCTTGATTTTTTCCAAGGATTTTTTTTCTTTTTAAATTCATGAATTATGAAGTTCCAAGTTCGTTCCAGACATCAATTGAAATAAAATTTCTGATATTATTCCCTTTTTGAAAAGTTGGCGTCGAGATTAGAACCTATAGGGTGATTAAGTTGGACGAACAAGGAAATACAGTAGCAAAAAGACTTCAATTGGCAGATAATTTCCCTTTTTGCATTTGATAAAGATTCTGAGATGGAAAAGCCTTTTTACAACTTCCTTCACTTCTGTTAGTTTTTAACGACCGCTAACACCTCGCACAAGGAATCATTAAAACTCCACCCATGAATATCAAACTAACAAAGCATAAACGCGCTTTCTCTGTACAATTACTTATGATTCATAGTCGCTACAAAAACTCTTCCTGAAATGTGGAAGACGAAAATCATAAAACTGATAACAGAAAAACTGAAACGAAAGCCACCTCTGAAGTTTCCAATTTGGAATCCCTTTTTGAAACATTTCCACGTTCCAGCTATAAACTTAGAATTCGGCCACTATTTACATAACAGCAAGATTTAGATGCATCGAGATCTGAAAGTTTGCCGCTTCACATCCATCTCAATGGCCAAATGAGCAAAGCTATAAAATACATAAATATATATACGCTGTTTAGGGTGAAGTTGTTACACGTAATTTAAAAGGTTACGTGACAGGAAAATGTCCGCCTTAAGTTTTCTGTTTCATACATCTGAAAAAGACTTGGTTTTACGATTCAAACTTCTCTAAAATCAGAAATGAACTAATGTATGTTAGTCAAACTTGTATATTTTTTAAAAGGAAAGAAGTACAAAGGAAATATGAAAAAATAAACAGAGTGGATATTTCTAATCGGCTATTGTATGTAATCAGCTATTGAAAATTCCTTGAGGTCAACATTTTTTTTGCTGTTTTGCTCAATAAGTGTAAAGCAGATACTAAAAGCAGAATCTGATTCGGACCGGTACCGCTAAACTAGAGTCTTATTCTGCCGTGATAAGCGCCAAAGTGGTATCTGCAGTTGAGCTCAAACTGAGATATAACTCTTTAAAATTTTGCGCCACCATGTATTTGATTCAGATGAAACTTTTTCAGAATTTTTGAAAAAATATTTCCCGTTCTCAAATGACCATATAATTTTATATTTAGGTGAAATGCATCACATAGAGCCATCTGGTGGCGATAACTCAATTTTGTTAAAAAGTGCAGATACGACTTTTGTGCTTAGCACGGCAGTATTCTTAATTTCATTTAGTTAAAAAGTAATCGTGTAATTGCGTGAAAAAGCATACACATTCTTTCACTTTGTATGGTACTTGCAGAAGTTTTATCAATCCAACAGAATATTCACTTCTGAAGAAAGGATTGAAATTAACCGAAACCATTGAGGAAAATAAACAGTAAAGTCAAAAGGTTTGTACAGTGAACGTCAGGATTATGAAAATATCCTTCGATAATGAGCGCAATTGAAATCAATCTTTTAAAGCACATTGCTCCAATTTATAACTCTCAATGGGTATTTCTTCCAAATTTCAGAATTGTGTACATTTCTCTCAGTGTAAGTTTTCTCAATCAGGAGCCCGTGAAATAGGTTATGATTTCTAATTTGCTCAAACGTATTTAGCTGTGTTTTTGTGAATAATCGGTGTCAGTATAAGAGTATTATTTCATTTATTATAAACTTATTACCTGAGATGCACTGGGATGCGCTGGATGTGTTGTTAAATTGCGCAATATTTTATGAAAATTTACTTAGTGTTTTATTTTCGAAAGATATAATAGTAGTATATCGTTTTGGTTTCGGTTTCCATCCGAAATTCTCAACTTTTCTTTTAACACATATATCCCGGGAGCTTTATGAGATCTAAGTTTTGGATTCGATGTTTCATACAATGAAAAATGATAATTCTTCTTCACCAATGAGTATTAGAAGGAATTTCATTTGTTGTTTTTATTTACTTATCGTAATTCAAACATCGAAATAGCTTGGATCATTGTTAACATATTTTAACATCAAGCAAGATTTTAAATTCAGTATCGCTTGACGCATTGTTTTAGAATTGGAACAGTCGAGCATTTAACAGACTGTGAAAACAAAACAGAAGCTACATGTTTTACCACATTTTCTCCATTAAGTCTTTCACTAACAAAGTCCAATTTCAACATAGGAAAACAGAACATGATTGATAATTAAAAAAAAAAAAGAAGAAACTAGCTGAAAGACATTGCGCAACCTTTTATTCCTCTTACGTAGAGGTCTGGCAAAACTTGCTGAATGCGATGAAAAAATAAACCTCAGCCCCATCCAAGCAACTAAAATTGATATCCGGCGAAGCCCTGACAGCCAAACACGCCCCGTTTGTGTGACCGGAACACCCTTGTCAGGACGGTCTAGCCGAGTTGAAAGGCCGGAACCCGCTGCTTGCATAAAATGTGTCCTCGTGACACGCATTCAGAATTGATTTAGTGCTTATATTAGAGATACGGTCCGTTTAGGGAAGAATGCTGGACTTAAAAAAAAAGAAATATCACCTGATTTAATCAGACGAGGTGAGTGATTGAATTAATAGAAAAGTGCTCAGAATATATTACATTAATAAAGAGGGGTTTATTTTGTCCTCTTTAATTTCCTAAGGAAGAGAGATTTAATCTGCTTCAAATGCAATGCTATTTTTTGAATGCTACTTATGCTAATTTCGCGCTCTCTGTCTTTTGTCACATTGTCTCGGGATAAAAAGTCTCAAGAACTTCATGTATGTTCAAAAATTGCATAAACCAACGTTCTGCAACGTCAAACTTTTGCACTAACGGCGTTTATCCCTTGTTAACATCATGTATAAGGATAGCAAAAAATGTGCTAGCTTGCACATTCATTTATTTATTTATTTTTGCTGGCAATTTTGTGCAATTTTAGAAACATAGAGATTTTTGTGATTTTTCGATTCTTCCACGTAGAGCTTTTTGACACATAAAAACAGGGTTCGACGGTAAAAAAAATATGTTTGTATAAACCACAAAATCTAAAAAACTGATTAAAATCAATATGTATCGGTTCAAGGCTTATTGTTCCGCACAATGAACAAATGCTACATTAAAAACAAATTTTTATGCTTTACAAAACTTTCTTTATTAAGTTTAAACTCTCAGTTAAACGTTAATTCTATAATTAACTTATTTTCGGTAAACAAAAACTAACATTTTATTTTCTACATTGAAACAAGCAAGTTAAGTAGACAAGTAAGCAATCACATTTTTTTAAACTTATTTTTATTTTATAGAGAAACTACCAAATGCGGTAAAAGTTTCCCTAAAATGTCAAACAATGTCTGCTAATAAGGCTTAGTTTGCTAAAGCATGTCTTTGCCTAATTAATTAATCAGAACTTTTGGAAATTATGAAAGACCTCGATTGCGAATAACTTAATTTTGCAGGTTAGGACCACGAACTGAAAAATTGCATCCAACAGCTAATTTCTGTAATAAGAACAACATCCTTTATCCAGTTTGAAGATGAAGTTTTTTTTCATTCACTATTTTTCAGAAACTTCCCAAACGCGATGAAATATCGTATAATTAATGGGCACGAAGCAGTCTGACGTTTAGTTCGCACTAGTTCCTTATTTACTGCAATTAAGTAGAAGCAGAAGAAAATAAAAGATTTGTTTTCATCAGCAGTCAAATTGCTAAATGGTCGAACAGCATCAAAAATTCTAATGAAGTGCGAAAGATAATTTAATTTTTATCAAGAAGAAAAAAACATTGCTAGGATAGTAGGCGCAATTTAGAGATAAGAGCAACTGTCTCCTTCTGGGCAACAGAAAGATACTTGCAACATAAAATTTTGAGTAGTCAACACTTATTTCCACAGAATTTTTTTTTTTAAATACTCCAAAATCACATCCACAAAAAATGATTGTTTTGCGTTCGATACTTATTTCTATGTCGATGTTTATGTTTCAGCACAAAATAAATAAACAAATAAAAATTAAAACATAAAAATATGCGATACAAAAAAAAACTACATCTTTAATCAATAGTTGCCGCTCTCACTGGAAAGTTTTCTTATAATTGCCAACGATACTTAACGGTCGACTTTTTTTTCTAAAGGGGGGCAGAGGAAAAACTCGATATATCTTAAATATAAGATATATCTGCGTTTTAAGGAAGGGTTAATGAACATTAAAATATGTACACAATATGTGAAAAAAAAAAAAAATTTTTAACGTCGATGTTTTGATCCGATGTATCAATACCATCGATGCTTTAACTTCTAACATCGATGTTTTAAAGCATCGATATTTCGTCATTACTGTCGCATCACTAACTTCATACCATAACTTTTAAGAGTAAAACAGAAAAGTACTTCCATTGCATAAAAATGCGCTAGAATGCGTTGAATATTAAATAATAAAATAGTCTGAGTCGCAATTTTTTTAAAGTGACTTGCATAAATAACAAAACCAACTTGATAACAATTTGGAACAGTTAAGCTCAACGTTAATTCTAAAATTTTATTCGTAAATACTCGATTAGCTAAACACATAATTAAATTTTTATGATTAAAAATGTACGATATCTCAAGAATCTCTTAGTCATTAACTTTTTACAGTAGGAGCAATTAAAAACAAGCGACTACAATAATTTAATTAACTACGATATTTCTATTTAAAAAGTAAAAGAGGTTTTACTTTCCCTCATTAATAAGTTAATATCGAAAATTTTTAAATTTTAAGCTTTGCAGATCATTCTCAATTTTTAATTCAAGAAAGTTAGTTAATGAAATACCTAAGCAATAGAAAAATGAAGATACAAGAGATTAAGGAAAAAAGGAATTAATTTCAAACATTGTATGTTAATTTTTAAATATTATATGTTAAATGGTTACTCGATCATTTTATGATTCAAATAACAGCATATATTCTAGGGTGCTCATTTTAATGAATTTCGATATGTTTAACCCTTTGTAGGTCATTTATACATGAAATTTTAAATAGAAAGTCATAACTCAGGTAGTGTGATATTTTCTATTCCAGGAATTCTTGTTGTAGTTGTTATAGTTACGCATTTTGATTATTTGGGTAATACGGTACTCATAAAATGCTATAAATATTAGTTATTCTGCTATAAAACAGTAAACGATTAAATTAATAAAGAAATTTTTTTTCAAGAAAGATAGACAGAAAAAGAAAGAAGGAAAACTGCTTGACGTGAATTGCAAGGCTGTTTTATTCTTTTTTTTTTCCAGAAGGGATATTTCCAAGTAATAACGTTGACACATCAAATGTGTTATTCAATTCAGATTCTGAGTTTAGCTGGTAAAACAAGGCTAACTGATAATTACTTTTATTTCAGTCTTTTTATTACATTCAGAATTTTATCTCTTGATTATTTGGTATTAAGAACAACTACAGGATAGCAAATTACCACTCTTTCCATCCATATCGGAGTCTATACATTTGTTTTTACTAACGTCTTAAATAACTTGTCCCATTATCTTCGGTTTCTTTCTATCAAGTTTAAAAGAAGGTACATGTAGTTTAAAAAGGAAAACAAAAAAAGGAAACATATAAAATCTGGATTTTTGTTTTTTAAAGATATGCATTTCCTTTAATAGCTATTTTCGTCTGCAGAAAATTAATGTTACGGCTAACGTTACGATTCTAAAATAGCTCACTTTTAGTAATTTGCATTTATTTAATTTGCTTGGAACGAACGTCGGCGACTGATTGTATCACAGTTAGTTCATATCAGAATAAAAATGCATGATGATTTTATTAGTGTGAAAATATATTAATAATGCCTACTAACATTTTTTGTAAATGTGCTGGTACTTAAAGACAAAACCTTTATTTTAGATAAAACAAGCTCATGTGTCATTTGTAAGAGAGAATAATTTGGTGAACCTTAGTAACCGTCCCAAGCATAGGCTGTTATTGTTAATGCGACGGTTTAGAAATACAAAACCCCTGAAATGTATCATGAACATTTCGTTTCACTCAAAATTATTGCATATTTTCCCCTTTATTTTTCTGTAGAATTTTTTTTTTCTTTTAAATAATATTAGAAACATCTATTTTTCAGTTTCTGCTTGCACAAGGTGCCACAAACTGGCTGATCGAAAATAGAAAATCAGGTAAAACCTTCACAATTTTTGCTGTTACTGAAAGTTTCACGTGTTCTAAAAAATAATCCAGGCGGTGCCGTATATATGTTGGAATTATGGAGAGGACCGATGTAATCAAACATAGTCAATCTTGTTTCAGACTTTCGTTAGGGAAAGGGTGGTGGTTTGGGAACCCTCCACTGGAAGAGTTTTCAAATGAATGTCCTAAAAACACATTTTAAGCTATCTTTAAAGACGTTAGGGAAACGTATGGTTTCAGATGCTGTCCCCACAAATTTTGTGACATTGAAGTTTTTAATTCGAAATTTTATGCTATACCTCATTAAAAGAAAACGAGGTGGTAGGGTGCTCTCTCTCAGAAATTTTTCGAAATTTAAGCGATAGAAAGGGGTTTGCGGGCTCTCTTGGAAATTTTCCGGTGTTGAGGCTCTTAACTGCAATTTTAAATTATATTTGTTGATGTTTAGCGCAAGGGTGAGAAATTTGTGACCTTTCCTTTTTAAAAGCTCATTTTAAAATATTTCGGGAAAATTTTTCTTGATTTTGGGGGCCCACCCCTTATTTCTGCCCTTGAATTCAGTTTTTGCACAAATCTAAAGATGAAAATGGGGGATGGAACCCTACCCGAAGGCAATTTCTGGCTACTACCAGGACGTATGAAAAACAGTGGCAGCATACAAAAACAAACGCAAGTAAAAAAGCATCTGGGATGAAACTCATGATTTAGGAGTGACAGACAGCTGTGTGTTTACGATCGCAGTGTTTTAATTTCAAATAACACAAGTGGTTAATTTTCAATGAGCGTGTCAAATCAATTCCCTGCAAACCAAGGGTTCAACCCAGATGCGAGATGAATAGGTTTCCACTCTTCCTTTCGATTTCTTGTTTTATTTTTCCTTCATTTCCCCGCTGCTCGAAGTTGTTATATCTGACAGTTGCTCGCTACCGGCGGGAAAAGGGTCGTGAAAAATGCTTCCAGTTTCGATCACGGGCGCCTCTGAACGAACGGGTGCCTGGGGGGGCAGAGGCATGCGACTGGCCGGTCAAACCACTTTCTGCTGGAGCGGTTGTTCGGAGTCCTTTAACAGGATTTATGTAATTTCAGTGCTGAATGGGCCATTTCTTTTGTTCCAGCATAAGTAACATGATTTTTTTTTTTTTTTTTGCTCCTGATTTCATATTCAATAGAAATGAATTTCTCTTTGTTCTTCTTGCGTTTAATTTCACTTCTATATGATTATTCACTGAGGTGATGGTTACCAAAAAAAATTATTTTGAAATTGAAAAATATTTAGGTCTACCGGGATTACCTTGAAGTTTAAACATTTTAGTAAAAACGACGACTTTTTTTAAATGTATAAATTATGTGTAAAGCAAAATAATTATTTGAGTGGAAAAATGGACCAATCTCGTTGTTTCAAAGCTCTGCACTTCAATGTTTGTACTATTATTACAAGAATAAAAATTATTCTGCAAGATAGGTAAATATTCTAAAAATATGACTGATGACTAGTGAAAATGTGAGGTTTCTTATAACTATTTCTGGAAGCCTTAAAGTTAAATTTTAGCTCCAATGTATTTTTTATTGATAGATTACTTCTTAAGTAGTCCATTTTTGCACTTAAATAATTATTTTTGCTTTTCACATAGTTTATACATTTCTTTAAAAAAATCATAGTTTTAACTAAAAACTTGAAACTTCAAGGTGATCCCCGGCAGACCTAAATATTTTTCAATTTCAAAATACATGTTTCGGCAGATATGTGAGTATAGTGACAACTTTTTATCAACTTGAAATTTTGAATTTCCAAAAAAAAAAAATCTCGTGATACACCTTAATGTGCAAGTACTAACTGGTAGGGTGGTAGGGGAGCCTTCAAATTCAGCACAGGAAAAAATGAAGAAACTTTTTGAATCAATATGATATGTATTGCTCTAATTGTACAAGCTTTAAAAACTCTTTTTCTTATTTTACTTTTGCAGCTAGATTTTTTTAGGCTTAATATTAATGAGAATTCATAGGAAATCAGCAGTTTCAACTAAAAATAGATGCACGGTCGAAAAATATTGTATTTTGTTATTTGATATGTAAAAATCTCTAAATTAATGAAAGAATAAATAAAAATAAAAGTTTCAAAGACTTAGTAAAGGGTCATTCCATCGTGACTAACGTAACATTCAGAGCTGATTTTATAACTGTTGTACTTGTAACTTAAAGGATAAAAAATATTTTTTAGTTATGCTGGTGGATTTACAATGCGCATGGTATCTATGTATCATTTCTGCTACGAATTTAAAACAAAATTACTGACAGTAGATATTTTTCCAACCAAAATAGCAATGTCACTAACGTTACATTTTTTCAACCATGAAAATTAATGCTCATGTTGTGAGGCAAAATTTTTCAAAGTTAAGCAAGTGTTAAAAATTGAATGATATATTTGAAAAAAGAGTAAAGTTGGCTTTTCAAAACATAAAACAAATTTATTAAATCTTAATTTTTTTAAGTCTTAAGTGTCACGTTTACTCAAGATGGAGTGTAACTAACGCAACGTGACTAACGTAACCATCGAAAAACAAGCAGTAGACACACTACAAACTATTTATTATGGCTAATCTCAGTGATAATTACAATACTTTTCAGTTTGTTTTAACTTCTTATGTCGTATGATTTTTATTTATTTATTTTATGTATTTTTTGACACTTTTTTCACTTCGGTATTTTTTTTTTTTTTTCGACTGAGGTTGACATTTCTATGGAATGACCCTAAAAAGGAATTGTCAATTGAAATTTTAAAAAAAAAAACCGCAATGAGGAGAAAAAAAGTTTTAAAAATGGTGCGTCCCCCCCCCTTTAATTTCTCTATATAGATCTAAACAATAAAACTACCATCAAAACTTTTTTTTAATGTGCACAAAAGCTACCTTAGATCAAAAACTCACCTATTTTCATAATTTCCAAAATTAAACCCAGCGTTATGTGTATTTTTTTCTGACACGGTTCATTTCCAGAACTTTCAAACAATTCAAAAGTCGATAAAGTCTTAATTATTCCCGCGTGGGTCATTAACGCACTTTGGACGCTATCGGAAGTTCGGCTTTCCTATAGATGTTGCTTTTTAAATAATAAATTAGTCTATTGTGGTGGTGGGAGCGAGGGAGGAGGGGGGAGGAAAAGGGGATCAACCACGCCGAGGGTAATTATTGGAATCGTGAGTAAAAGTTATTCTGCAATTGGTCTCCGAGGTGTTGTAAAATAGTGTTGCTCCGGCTTTTGTCTAAGCCGTCTTTTATAAGTTATTTCGCTCTTATGAAAAAATTACCCATGGTTAAGTGTTCACTTTGAACGTGAACGCTTCGTTAAAACGTCATAAATTTCTTAAACTGCCAAAGAGAATGGGAAATAAAATCGAATATTTTGCACGATATTTATTTTTTTTTCTATCTTTGTATTCTTGCGTCTAGTTGCGTTTTATTGGAAAGGCTTTTCTTTTCTTTAAGTATTGGTAATGATCTTCGAAAGAATTGATAGCCAGTTTACTCAGAAATATGTTTTGTAGTTCTTCGAAATTTTATGTCGGGAGTCATGGTTGGAAAGAAAGGATCTTATTTTTTCAATGTCAGTTAATGTTGCGATTATAATCCTTTGTTCTCGTGGCAACCTTTAAAATAATGACGTTAGTGTGAAGGAAATTAAACAATGTAATGGATACCGCTAAGTATCATTTACAAAATTGCGATTTATGGTTCAGTTTTTTCTTTCTACTTCCAATCAACTTTAGTTCATTAAAGCACAATAACTTTCGTCCAGCTGCGTAACAATGGCAATGTTTTATTTAGGTATAAGTTAAGAGGTTTGGATGTAAAAGATTAAATTCGAAATAGGGTTGCATTTATGGATCTCATCCAATCTCTCTTTTTAAACAATTGACTATTGGGGAAAAAAACTTCATTTTATTTTTAATGATAGAATAAAATTGCAAATGTGCAATGAAATATTTTTGAAACACTGGACACGCGAACGCAAAAATATTAATGGATTTTGGTTGTCAAGAGTTTGGTTGTTTTACAAAATAGCTACTGCATATGCGTTAAACTATATTACTATAAATATAACCAAAGTTGTTCAGTAAATCTCCCCGTCAGTCGTCATAAAATACAATGTAAATTTAATAATACATAACATAGCAATCTTTTATCTTATTGCGTAGTTAATAATATAGCACGCTACGTAATTTTGTAATTCAACTTTAAGCATAGATGAGTAGTTAAAAAGCAATTAGTAAATAAAATAAAACAATGCGTTACTTTCACATTAGATTTCTTTCAAATTTAATGGCATTTAAAAAAAATAAAAATTTTTAATGTTCTAAAAAGTAAGGAGTTATAAGTTTCCGGAGAGAGCCTTGAATATTTCCTTTCATCTAAAATCATCAACAGCTGCGTTTTTTTCTGACTTATGATTTCAAACATTTTACGGGGGGAAAACTATTCGTAGCTTCTATCTCTCTCTCTCTTGTTAGTTTTTTACAATTTCAATTTCAAAAGATTGGTGGGGGAGGTCCGCGAGGCATAATGAATAAGGAATTGCAAATGTTGTAAATTTTGCTCAATTTCTATAGATTGGTGCTGAAGGGAGAGGGGTTTAAAAGTCTCCCAGGGGCGCTAGGTCCTTTAGATAAGCCACTGGTAGGCAGTTACAGATAAGCAATTGCGAGGAGTATGTGACCAAAAATTTTCAATTGATTCGTAGATTTTAAACCTTGGGCGCTTATTCTGAATCCAGGCCCGTCATTACAGGTTTTTCCAGGGAGGGGGTGAAAGGGTGCAAACGAAAATGCAATTTCAAGGAAAAACAAGAAAACTAAGTCCACTTTTTGTAAATACGTTGATTTCTCAAAGACAGAGGGAGGGCAATTGACCCCCCCCACCCCCACCCTGAACCCCCTAAATGCTTGCCTGACTCCTAAAATTTTGGATCACTTTCAAGCTTTTTTTTTCCAGACATATTGTAATTAAGACTCATGAACCCGAAAGATAAATTTGAAAAGGAAATTGTAAAAATATAATCAGTTTGTCTTTAGAAAAAATATTTTACATGCTCACAGATCATTTTAAATATGCTATCGCTTTAAGATTATTATTTTTTTTCTTTTTGCTCATAAACATAAATATTGAATTCATTAAAAAATGGCTCTCAGATCGTTCGTATTGAGGATTAGAAACCACTGTTGGCAAAGGTGGACCCAGCCCAGAAAAACCCGCCCGGGTTTTTCTGAGCGGGTCCACCAACAGAAACACACCCGGGTTTTTGTCAAAAGTGGGTTTTTGTTAATTTCTAAGTTTTCAACAAATATAGTCAATAATAATATCTCTTCTAAATTATACTTAAAAAATAAGTAAGAAATCAGGTTTATTTGAGATAATTTTTCTTAGATTAATTATTTTTATTTTATAAAATAATTATTATTTCTTCAATCTTCAAGTCATCGTCCAGAAAATTTTTCTAACTACGATACTACTTTTTGTTGCAAAATACTTATTACTATTTTCATTTCTTCTAACCGTATTGCATTTAGTATATGATGATTTTCAAGTGCTATATTATAGAGGTACCATACCACTGACTTGAAGCACTAAACCCTTATTTGGATTTAAAAAAGCGAAGAAAATGCGTCCCGATGCAATTTATTGTTACTAAAATATTATGACAAGCATTTATTAATAAATTTATAATTCTTGCTAAGTTCTAATGTTAACCTAGTTTTTTCTTAAGATTATTTCAAAAAAAAAAAATGCTTAAGAGTCCCCCCTCCCCCATCAGAAATTAATCAGTTTTGGTTTTGAAAATAAAAGGGGGGGGGAGATACTTCCCTTATCACACACACACCTATTATTGAGATATGCCTGAAAAAAACATGCAAATGACATGACTAGATATTGAAGCAGGCTACTTAATGAGAAAAGATGATTATTTCTATTAATAAACAAGTACAAATGGTTTTAATTTTTTAATGGCATAAATTTAAGTTTTTGAAACTTTCACACCCTAAATATTGCTGTATTTGTAGGAAAGCCCATTTGCAACAGTTCTTCTATTTTGTAAAAAACAAGTTATAAAAGTTTATAGCTGAAACCATTGTCCAAAGCTTCTTAAATATACACATTAAAAATAACAATTTGATTGATATTATTAATTGATATTGTTAATAATTTTAATTATTAATCCATTGACATTGATTAAATGCGATTCAGAACTTAACTTAATAAATAAATTTTTATATGAATGAATGCATACATTATGTATCAATAACCGCATTAGATATAAAATTTAACATACAAAAACCCAGAAAAACCCATAAAAACTCGCAAATACCCAGAAAAATCCGGGTTTTTGCCAACCCTGCTAGAAACTTATATTTTTCTCCGTCATGACACCTAGATTTAAATTCTTATTTCTAACACTTAAAGGTTTGGGAAGAGAGAGCGATAAAAATACATGGATAAATTGTTTCTGCAGTAGAAATGACTACCTAATGTGTTACTGCTTACTTACAATAATAATAATAATTATAATGATGATATTAATGAGAATAATGATAATAATAATACCAATAATAATAGTAATAATAATAATAGCGAAAATGATAATAATGATGATGATGATAAAAAGAAAATAATCTGTAAAAAAACGTCAATCAAACGAGGCTTCAACTAAAAGCGTTTCAATTCCAACTCATGTTCCAATGCATTGCATTTTACTTCTAAAATATACGCTCCATTTTCAGTTATAAAATTATCACAAATGTTCATTTGTTTTTTATTGTTTCAAAGTTTAACTATATTAAGAAATCTACAGTTTAACACTACGTAAAGACCACCAAGTACATCTTTATATATGCTTTGTCTACGTTATGCTAAATCCTTTGACATTATACAAACAATATATTTAAAGGAAAAACCTACTATACTGTTTAGTCTTTTTCGGAATTATAAATTAGAGCTGTTAGATAAAATTTATGTGACAGAAAATTCAGTTACTGGCATTAGGGACCAGAAAAGACTTAAAAACACGCAAAACAAAAACAAACAAACAAAAAAAGCTGCATAAACAAACACGTTATCCAGCTTAAATCTTTTAGAAAGAAAAAAAAAACCAACAACATTTTTTACCCTTTAAAGAGAAAATGCTATCCAATGAATAAATTCCGCAATCGCAAAGCAGCGTCAGCGAGAACGTTAAAAAAGCAAAAAACGCTGAACCAAAACATATCCTAATTAGCTTAATCCATACAAATATCTAGCATTTGCTTCCAACAGTTTTAAAAAAGGTAAAATATATTCCCCAAATCCCAAAACGCAAAATGAAACCCTGCCACGCGCTTCAAGATAAAGAAAAACAACAGAATATCTGCCTTGTTTTACAGATGCCTTTGCTCGGGGGAATTCTTTAAATAACAGCATAAAACCCTAACCACTTTTGTTTCCTCTGCATCAGCTATAGTTTCATTTTTATTGCGTTATTTTATTTGCTCCGAAATAGAGGAAAATGTAAAATGTTTCAGGTCGTTACAGATCCAAATATTTTTGTTTTTAGATTTTGCAAGAGGCAACGTGGTGTGTTTCACCCCATCATACATTTTACTTTTCCCTTCTTCCCCTTATCTGTGTCCATATTTCATTCCAATGTTCCACATGCTGTGAATGGAATGAGATATATTGCTTGTTCGCAGCTCCATTGATATCTTAAATGTCCCGGTGTGTATTTATAATGTATCATTCTAGTACGCACAAAGAGAAATACGACACCGATTGAGCCAACAATTAACTTGGTGAAAGTAACGGACATCTTCGCCATTTTCCAATTGCAGAAACTTAATTTAATTGTACTGTTTTTTTCTAAGACTTAAATATAAAGCGTATCATTGCATTGAATATGATTTGCTGATTGAAAGGTTTTTACGAATACTAGTTTCTAAAGTAGATTTATTTCATGTTAGCTATCCATATTTTGAAAAGAAACGAGCCTGAAACAAGCTTTGAAAAGAAGCGAATAAAATTCAAAAAAGTAAAAAGACCAGGAAATTTTTATTTTTCATTTGCGTCCCATCTATTAAAAAAGAAGTATTTGAAGAAACCATGCTAGATTTCTGCCAGAAATTAAATAAGATTTTTTTTTGGGGGGGGGGGGGGGACATTTCATGAAGAAAAATTATCGATTAGTACATACTGCCTAAAAAAAGCTTGAAAAATAAATAAATAAACGCGTTATATAAACCCTGCAAAAATATGTACAGTAGTAGAATTACAAAAATTGATTCAAGTCACGAAATTGTTGCGCTGAATGAAAATGCTATCTCAGTATCGATAATGACTTGCTGACTGCTTCTGAATTTCATCCATCATCCATCGAATATATATTTTAAGTAGTTCATTAAATCTAATTCCTCAGATTAAAAAAAAAAAAAACTTTTGCAAGCAAATATTCGCTAACAAATTATTACTAATAATGAAACTGAACTTGGAAAAATTCAAGAACTCATGACCTAATATATACGAGGGCAATCTTTTTTTCCAATTCCCGAGCTACCGCGAAGGAAAAACTGTAAAAATCATCCAATGGCATTGCACGCAGATGTATTGTGTATATAATCTAGCCATCAAGCCAAATTTATCAGGTTGGCAATGCCTCAAATATATGCCTTAAACGGTAGTATAGTGCTCATCTGGCTAGTTGACCTCCGACATCGGTAATGCTTCCCATTTTTTGGGTAATTGTTATACATATTTGAGTTGGAATACTTTTTCGAAACCACGCGAAAGTAATCCAGCTCTATTCTGTGTCATTTACCTTTACAGAAACATTGTCCATGTCGGTGGCCAACTTACAAATGGAGGACTATATCTTCTACTAAGAGTGGATTTCATACCGTATGTTGGCAATTGACTTCCGCATGATGAAGGGACAATGCAGCAAGAAACTAATCGGCAAATGAGCGATGTGAAAGAGAATATTTTTTGAGTAACAGCAACATATGAGATGGAGTTGAAACTTTGACGAAAGACATACAGATGTTGAGGATACATACTATCTGACTGTCGCAGTCCGGACTTGTCTCCTTCCAATATCAAGATTTTTACTTCCAGGAAAATTTGACTTAGAGGGACAAAGTTGCGTTCCATAGCAAATATTGTGAAAGTTGGTGCCACGCCAAGGCAAATGACTTTATTAGAGCGGTGATTACACAGAGCAGTAGCAGGAGGATGCATCTAAATATTCGAAGTAAAAAATTCGTATTTTCACTGAGGTTTTTATTTTGGGAAAAATTCCAATTTTACACGAGCATTATTACCTGAAATTAAATCTTGCTTTTTAAGCCTTCTCCGAAAGACCCAAAGGATTAGATAACTTTCGTAATCAGAGTAGAAGTATCATTATGAGTAAAAATAAATGTGATAGTAAGTTAAACCAACTAAGCAATTAGAATTTGCTCTAAAAGAGCCCAAAAAGTTTCTCACATAAACAAGAATTTCGTGGCTAGTAAAATTCCACATAAAATTAAGAATGAAAAATCCCTGTCCACAGCTGATCTATCGACAAATCCACTTAACTTTATCTTCGTCAATCGAACTTTCATCGATATACATCTCACTAAAGATCCACTTTTCGCGAATGGGGAAGAAAGAAGAAAGAAAAAAAAGGGAGAAATTCCCATTAAAAGTAAAATCCTCTAAGGGAAGAAATTTCATTCGGAAAAGAGAAATTGATTAGATCCCAACCTAAATGAGTGCACAAACTCACCGACTTTGTGATTGAACAGATGGGGAACTAATAAGGACGTTAAGTAAATTCATGGCAGGCCCAACTCTTTCGGCGATTAACCGCCGCGCGACTTCATTAAAAGTAGGGAATTGCATTCTTCCGCGGATTAAACTAGGGCGGCTGCGGAAGGATACCACGCTTCGATGGCGACTCTGGACTTGGGGGGTATCTGGATTATACAGCCGGTCAGCCGATTCCTTAAATATATTGATTTTTCTTGCTTCAAATCAAGTCGCTGGGGGGAGGGGAGGAAGTGAGGGGGTTAAACTTTCTGAAGAGAAGATTTATTCGAACACTTACGGAAGAAGATCGTTGAATAAATTTTGATTCCCCGACTTAGACGTGAGACTTGACTGAATTTTTCTACTACTTCGATAGAGTAGCTTTTCGGGTGGGTGCAAGTCTGGCGTGAATAAGTTAGATAAAAGAGACAATCACCATTGATCATTCATGGCTAAGAAAATAAACATCACAGCATTTTTCGCTTTAGGACGAAGATCTTCTATTCAAATGTTCAAGCACTGTGGTACTTTCAAGCATAGCATCATGAATAAAATGATCACTCGGAAGATCTCTTGCTTCAAATAAATTTTCTGATTGAACTCGAGTATTTGAATGTAGCTTAGTTTGATGGAAGACGTACTTGTGGATTTGTTATTCTTAAAATTTGTAAACATTAGATGTAGTAAAGAGTAGAATTTTTTTTTGTCCTTGAGTCTATTTTTATATGAAAACAAATCCCAATGGTGTTACTAACTAGGAAGCGTGTGGGGAAAATATCAGTACAGTAAAAAATACGAAACATGTTGAATAAGTCAATAAGAAATAATGCACGCATTTATCTAAATATACGCAGGCATAAAAAAAGACAAATAAAATTGAACCTACGACGCAGTAGCTAAATAAATCATAATGCTATAGATAATGGTTATTAAAGAGAATTACGACAGAGCTCGATTCCTCAAATATTAAAAGAATCTCAGTAGCGCAGAAGACATCCGTACACTGATAAAAGAATGTTGTTTTTACAGTATAATACAGCTCAGTTTATAGCAATAGACTGTAAAATTGATAACCTTACAGTACTACACTGTAAAATTGCTAATTTTACAGTTACATAAGTATAATACTGGCAGCAGAGATTCCAGTTTAAAATTGTAAAATGCACGGTAATAAACTGTAAAATTGCTAATTTTACAGTTTATTACCGTGCATTTTACAACTTTAAACTGGAACCTCTGCTGTCAGTATTATACTCATGTTTTTACAGTATAATACAGCTAAATTTTAAGGCAATAAACTAAAATTGCTAACTTGACAGTAAGAAACTGTAAAGTTGCTAGTTTTACAGTTTATTTCTGTGCATTTTACAGTTTTAAATAGGAACCTCGGCTGCCAGTATTATGCTGTAAAAACGACAGTTCATTTTTTGCAGTATAGGGAGACCGAATCGGCCTAATGATGAAATTCAAGTAGAAAGCTTAGTTCGAATTTCTACGATACCTCTGATTAAATAAATATTGAATCATACTTTCTTAGTGCTGCTATGTATAGTATAACCAAGAATAAAATTTCAAACTACGACTTTTGGCAAGTAAGGCAAGACCTTTCGTAAATGGTCCAACATGCACAATGCGATAATCCCTTAAACCATTCTCAAATTTCTCGAGAAAGTCACCCTCGATCTCGAAGACAGATGACAAGATAACATACCATCTTTTATAAGTATGCATTTTAATGCATCTGGCTGACTATGCTCTGGAACATACGCGAAAGGGAATACGTGAAGTCAGTTCAGCAGCTATTGTCAAAATAGAGTATGCGCTTTATTTAACCCTCGTGGGTTCCTTGGGGTCATATGTGACCCCAATGCAATTTCTGTTTAATATATTTTGTTAATCAACCATTTGTTTTTAATGGCATTTTGTGGCTTTTATTCTTCTAGTTTTCTATTCAAAATAATGCTATTATTGTGTTTTTTTTTTCCCGAATTGCATTTTTTGCACACAAGACCCTTGGGGTCACTTCCCCAAAAGGCCAAAAATAGAGGACGTTGCAACTTTTGTCCAAGAGAACTGGACAGAAAATGCATTGAAAAATGTCATAAGTGTTTGAAATTCACTTGTAAAAATCATGTTTTTTCAGGTCTGTAACAGATGTAAATAAATCTACAGTTATTGTAAGTTTTGCTCTAAAATTATAATTTTAATTCATAAACTATATTTTACTTTAATTGTATCTTTTTATTTTTTGTTTTTTTAGCACCAAAAAGTGTGTGAACTTAAATAATGCATGTAACATTCAATAATTATAATGAATTAATTAAAGGAAGCATTGGGGTCGTTTATGACCCCAAGGGTCTTGAGTGTAACTGAAATGGGAGGGACCCACGAGGGTTAAAATATCTCTTTGGGGTTTTAGGCTTGCTAAAAAAATCCACCAGCAAGAGCAATGCTATTTGAGAGTAATTACGGTTTCTTAACAGAAGGCTAAGTTGTAACAGCAACTAGTATATAAACTGAGGGAACAAATCACACATTTATCTCGTTGTAATTTGAACGGGGGATATAAAAGTATCACATAAATCAAGTAAATCGCAGTTGCTTTCCTTTTTGCAAGCATCTAAACAGACACTCAACGCTAAGAACTAATCTTTGGTTAAAAAAAAAAAAAATAAAGTAATGAGGACCAGGGTTATCGGCTTTAAAAACTAAAGCACTACCTGATATCAGACATTAACTTTATCTTGGTAATTTAGAAAAAGCAGTCTGTAAACACAATATGACTGTCCCTATGCATCACATATTTAAAGTAGAATGCCATGCACTACGTTTTTAATGTTAACAACTCAAAATGCTGAATATGTTTAATTTCATTTTGCGTCCTCTGAGCAAATATAATAAACATTTCAATGCCTTTATTCAAACATTTCAAACAAAGGCTTTAGTCTTGTTTACCGCGTGAAATAATTACACAAAGTTAGTTTGCGCTAAATGATCTACATTTAGAAATTGCAAAATACTAAAAGCCTTTGAATTGCAAATTAAAAAGAAGTAAAAGAAGCATACACTTACGTCACGGAAACTTGGGTATTAGCTGTAAATAAAACCATGTTTAATAAAAAGAAAAAGAAGAAAAGCGTAAAGTAACTCTTTTGAGGCATATTAAAAAACTGTTTCCAATGAATTGATATCGATTTAAGCATGTGCAAAACAATTATTGAAAATCTTAAAGATCATTTTCCTTGCTAGGAAAGCATAAAGTTTCAATAAGCGCTTTTTCCTTCACGGAGAAATTTTATTTACGAAAAAAAAAAAAAAAAATACTGTCATAGCCAGAAATTTACGTGACTCGTTAGTACACTAGGTGGCCAAAAGTATCCGGACACTTTCAAAAATTCACATTTTTACATATAGCTCGAGAAATAAGTGATCAATTGTTCCTTAACTTTAGTCATACAAAATATAGGCTTCAGCGAACATTTCCCAGTTGAAATTAAATTACCCTTGCATTTGGGGGATGACAAGAAAGGGTGTTGAAAGAAAAACCGCATTTTGACCATAACTCTTCGAAAATTGCTCGAAATAAGCTATAAATTTCAGTAATTAATTAGCATACTATGTATAATTACTGTACAAATTTTTATGAACGTACCACTCTTACTTCCGAAGATATGAAACATTTTTTAAAAAACGGCAATTTTATTTGAAGGGTTTTCGCTCAGAACACGCAGAGTTTTTGATCAAACCTTATCAAAACTTCAGGAAAGATGACAAAATACAACAGAAAGAACATACTAAAACGGTAAATAAAAATATTAAAAATACGATGAGATATGAACGTTAAAAGGAAATAATTTTTCACGGCGCATGCGCGAACGACAGAAATTTATAACTACAAAAATATTGTACCCTGATTTATACTGCATCTTATAAAAAAAGTTCCAGTTGAATATCATGAAAATTGAAAAAGATATCAGCGATCTAGTGAGCTGAATTTCATTCATTCGCAGACAATACATAAACAGTGAGGGTCTGTCCACAAAGAGCTTTTTAAATTAAAGGTTATTTCGTCATCGTTCAAAACCAACGTTTCAGGGGTGTCCGGATAACTTTTGGCCACCAACGTAAAAGGTCTTTCTGGCCGAAAAGGCGAAATGTGACAGAATATGTTTGTGCAGAATATAAATTTTCAAACTGTATACAATTCAACATTGAAAAAAATGCTCGCTTGTCACCACACTATTTGTGGACAACCCCTCGCCATTTATGTATTGTCTGCGAATGAATGAATTACAGCTCACTAGATCGCTGATATCTTTTTCAATTTTTACGATATTCAACTGGAACTTTTTTTATAAGATGCAGTATAAACCAAGCTACAATATTTTTGTAGTTATAAATTTCTGTCGTTCGCGCATGCGCCGTGAAAAATTATTTCCTTTTAACGTTCATATCTCATCGTATTTTTAATATTTTTATTTACCGTTTTAGTATGTTCTTTCTGTTGTATTTTGTCATCTTTCTTGAAGTTTTGATAAGGTTTGATCAAAAACTCTGCGTGTTCTGAGCGAAAACCCTTCAAATAAAATTGCTGTTTTTTAAAAAATGTTTCATATCTTCGGAAGTAAGAGTGGTACATTCATAAAAATTTGTACAGTAATTATACATAGTATGCTAATTAATTACTGAAATTTATAGCTTATTTCGAGCTATTTTCGAAGAGTTATGGTCAAACTGCGGTTTTTCTTTCAACCCCCTTTCTTGTCATCCCCCAAATGCAAGAGTAATTTAATTTCAACTGGGAAATGTTCGCTGAAGCCTATATTTTGTATGACTAAAGTTAAGGAACAATTGATCTCTTATTTCTCGAGCTATATGTAAAAATGTGAATTTTTGAAAGTGTCCGGATACTTTTGGCCACCTAGTGTATTAAATTCGTGCAACAATGAGAAATTAATCTTTATCGTCAGAAATATTCAAAATTTCTTGTGTCAAATTTGTGTTGATAAAGTTTATAACGGCTTCTCAAAGACAAAAAATATTCAAAACCTACAATTGATTAAGATAGACTGTCCACGTAAAAAGTATTAAGTCGAATTTTTGTCAACTTAAAATCTGCGGGAAAAAATAAATACATAAATAAAAATGCAGAAAAAATTATCAGTTACCAATAGATAATAATTTTCTTATTTACACATGCAACATTTACATAAAAACGTAACGATCAAATAGTGTACTTGTTTTAGGCTATTATGTCTCCCCAGCGAGTTAGTAAATTAAAGTACTTAAATTACGTGAATAAAAAAGTTACATCGATTAAAACAATTTCCTTTCAATTTTTAATGAAGCTTTTCTTTTCCTAGTAGTTTCGGTAAACAACTTGAATTACATTTTTCTTTTATGGAAAGCTACATAAACATAAATTAATGGTTTCACAGACGAAAACATTAGTGGGAAAACATGCTCAACCACTAAAGAATAGTATTAGGGTTTTTTAAAAAAAAGTCATTAGTATCTCTTAATTAACGACGAGTTTTACTTTATATCATTTTTAATAAAAATAAAATTTTCAAAATGCAGTTTAAAGTACAAACTGTCTCGCTAATTAAACAAGAGCACCGAAATAGAAAAATTATCCAAAGAAGTTAGACTAAGTAATCGGCAACATTTACACGCCTCATTATTCTCGTTCAGTTTTGTGAGAGAAAAAAGGAAGCGAAATTTCTCTTTCTTGTTAAAAACATCTAAATAAGTTTTGTTTCTTTCGATGGCCAGAATAATTCATCATCAACGAATAATATCAGTTTTATTTTGACAGAGATTCTTTTTTAAATCATGACTCTCTTGGATTCTAAAAAAGGAAGATGGAATTAAGAAATCGTTCGTGCATGTTTATCGCGCAGAAAAATCATACTGTTTGTCTCATTGTCATTTTTATGACATACGAACAAACAGGAATATCGCAGTTATTTAGTATCAAACTGTGTCTGTACGTACGCTCATTATAGCACTTTTTTAGCTTTAATTAGTTTTAAAATGCGAAATCCAGGACTGTAATTTTTTAATATTTCTACGGAGGTTAAGGAGTATTAGCTCTCGGCAAATTAAGACAAAAAGCAGCAAAAACAGAGCCCACTTACGTGTAAATAAATTAATTTCTCGAAGCCGGCTTAGGTTCGATAAGGTTTTAGTGAGTAATTTTGAAGAACCGTATTTCCTTAAACTCAAACTGAACTTGGAAATCGTATGTAAATTTAATCGCCTATTAACTACTGAAGAAGCATAACTCGTAGATGTTTAACATGAGCAAAACAAACAATTTTTGTTTTTTGTTCCATTTGCAGTTTGATAAAACAGGACTAAAATAAATAAAGTAAAATAAGTATTTCTTGGATTTTCTTTTTTTTTTTTTTCATATACATTTTTAATTTTTATTTATTTATTTATTTTATTTGTTTATTTTTTACCGCTAAATAAATTTCAATTTCAAACACGCTAAGTGCTTTACGCATTACGTTTTTGCATCTTGCATATCTGTCTTAAAGAATAAATTCACAAATTGCCAAATTACATCTCGTAACGTTAAAGGAAACACGTTAATAATAACACCCTATAATTTTCTACGACAATTTTTTATGGTAGAAAATAATGAGTAAGAGCTTAGATAAAGCTGGAAATGTCACCTACCAAGTTCCACCAACAAAGAGCGCTCGAAAGGTTCAACCCTGCTTTCACATAGTGGGGTGATGAACATTTCGTTCGGCGGCAGATCCTCCCTTTTTGGATGAGGAGGTCGAACATATCATGACCCCAGGATGCGACCGCCTGTTATTTTGAACCACCCTACAATTCAATGCCGAGGTCGTGATCGTAGCTGAGACTGAGGCGGACTTAAGTCGGCTGTTGAGAGTTATTTGACATGCACAGTGGTCTGATCCCTAAAACTGATATCTAAAGATTAAAAAGTAAAAATGATTATTGAAAGCTCTAATCAGACAGATTAAATGGTTCACAGACGAAGTAAGTTTCTTGTTTCTGTAACTTCTTATAGTCTCAACAACGCATTCTAAATTTTATAACAAACTTTTTTCAGTCTTCAGATTTGGGGACCTACTTTTCAGTACTGAGGAAGGAATTTAGTCTGTAAATAAGGAATCGTAGACAGACTTCTTGAGAAATCCTTTCCCGATTTTTTTTTTTTTTTTTTTTTTTTAAGTTGGAAGGCCGTCTTCAAAACTAAAAGATGGTACCCATGACCAATATAGCTTCGACTTGAAGTCAGCTGTTGAAATGCACACGCATACTTCCTAAAACTCAATTCACACACTCCACAATAATTGAATCTTCGAAAGCTTTAAACTCCACTGTCAGACAGATTGAATAACAGAAGACTTATAGGCGATGGTCCATCCATGACGTCTCTGATAAGTCTGAAACCAGGGGTCAATCCAGGATATTTGACCAAGGTCCTGTTTTTGGAATTTTGTGAAAACTAATTCCTAATTTTGTAAAAAATAGTTACGGCAAAAAATATTCCCTATCGTTCCGTAAACTCAGATTTTAGTGAAAGGTCAACTTTTGAGTGACTGAATTTTGTGAAGAATCCTTTTTTGAGTTTCTGAATTTTGTGAAGGGTCCTTTTTTGAGTGACTAAATTTTGTGAAGGGTCCTTTTTGAGTGACTGAATTTTGTGAAGGGTCCTTTTTTGGGAGCCTGAATTTTGTGAAAGGTCCTTTTTTGGGAGCCTGAATTTTGTGAAGGGTCCTTTAACGGACCAAATTTCTCTCTAGATTGACCCCTGGAAACATCGTCATAGCACACATGAGTTCCAAGTAGTCTGGTCACTACACTTTATTGTCCTCCGTACCACTCGCTATACTATCTTCAGGGCGCCATCCACATGCTTGACTGGTTGGATGGCGCCCTGAAGATAGCTCTATTTTTGATCCAGACCAGACGAAAAGCCGCCCCAATCAACACCCCTTAGGCGGCGATTCCCTAATCCAGCACGTACAGAGGTACTGATTTGGAATGGAAACTAGAAAAACATTGCCATCTCAACAGATTTAAAGTATACCAGTCACCATAAGCTAGCGAGGAAAATCTTCGACCAACTGGGATCGAACCGAGACCAGTGGTCGGAAGTAGCGCGCTACAAGTAGCGAAACTACTGTAGTAGCTTCATTTTTTAGTAGTTTGTAGTGTAGCGCACTACTTTTTAAAAAAAGGTAGAGTAGTGAGTAGCGTGATACAAAAAATAGTAGTTTGTAGCGATTTCTGGAAACTACTTTTAAATTAAAAAAATAAATAAATAAATGAAAAAAAATAAGAAAAGAAAACAGAAAAATGGAAAAAAAAAAAAGGTTTATTTGACTCTGAATGGTGCAAATCTTGCACGAGTACAGCAGCGGATGCAATAAGAGAAATAAGATCCATAAAAATGTGAGCTGATCTTAGATGCATCATTTTGACAAAATACATCCTATCTGTTCGATGTCATTGGTTTATTTGGCATCATAATTTTTATTTTCCTTCAAATAATTTTCATGTTCCTAAATATTCCCTAGCAAGAACTTTAAAAAATATTGAAGGTTGAATTCTTTCAATCTTTCAACGGTTGTAATCCTTTCTTTTGGCGAATAGTCGTAAAAATTGTAAAAAAATCTTAAAAGGACAAATTTTAGCAAAAAAAAAGAAGGAACAAAAAGGAAAAGTAACAAATAAATTCAAAGACAATTCCTATTTCTATTCCATATTCAAATTCGTTAATTTATTAATGAAAACCACTTTTCGAATTTTTTCGGTCAATCCTCAAACGATGTATGCTTTTAATTTATTTATTTTTTAAAAAGTAGCGAAGTAGCTACTACAATTCAAAAGTAGTGTGTAGTAGCTACATTTAAAAAAAGTAGTTGTAGTTGTAGTTAACTACATTTATAACAAAGTAGTTGTAGTTCGCTACAAATGAAATGTAGTTTTTCCAACCACTGCCCGAGACCCATGAGTTACGATTTCAACGCCTTCAGGCGAGCGTGGCCAGTAGTCTGGTCATAAATATCTATGAAGCTTTATGAATTAACACGCTGTTGTTTGTCTCAAGAAGGTTATGTTTTTAGACCTTTTGCGCTTAAAATAGAGCATGTCCTAGCTGCAAGTACGCGAAGGAAACCTTTCGAGTTCTATCAATTTTATAAGCGTCATGTTTCCAATAGTGTTTTCTCGAACAAAATAGTATAGCAAACCATGCATCATTAACATTGTTCAACATATGAAAACTTTTGTGCTGTGGTGATCTGGTCGATAAGTCCAGGACTGGTTACTGGAGGGTCACGGGTTTGAAATTATCCGTGTACATTAATGGATTAGGAGGGGGGGGGTAAAATCTGTCATGGTTGAAAAATCCTCTTCATTTTTGTAACAAATCAGTGTCACAAAAGGAGCTACAGCACGCTGTGAACATATATGCTAGATCAAAAAATCAACCGTTGGTAGTTGGGACTGCCATTTACATTAAGTTGCCTTAAGAGTATCCAAACTAGTGAACACCCTCCCCCACCATCTTCCTTTTTTATTTACAGTTATGAAACACATCGAAGGAAACTTTTTTAAAAAATTATTTCAAAAAAGTTTTTTATGCGATATTTGTCACTAAAAATACAGCACAGATGCAAAAGAAATGTGAGTGATAATGCTAAGTAAAAAGAAATTTTCCGCTTTCATTCAACTGAAGCAAACTTAATATATTACTTTAATGAATATATTTCTTTTTTACTCACCATAGCAAAGAACTTCTAATCAATTTCTGAATTTGAAGTGAGCAAAATGGAAACACATTTTCCATTTGCTTTTTTTTTTTTTTTTTTTCATTGAAATATGAAAAAAAAAAAGTGGAATAGTTTCATGCATAATTGTTTCTTAAAAAAGGAGATTATATTACATTCGACTGCTTTTAAACTTTTTTTTAAAAAATGTTATTAATTTTTCATTTAATATTTTTTTTCCAAACCAAATACCGCAAAAATGCAAAAAGAATGCGAAAGGAATTTGAAAAAGTTAAAATACAATAAAGTTTTTCATTCTTTCAATTAGATGAAAAAAAAATGTTCCTTTTAATTCATAGCTAAGGAAAATACTTGAATAAAATATTTTTTTTCAAGAATTATACTGTAGTAGTTGTTCTTAATGCTTTTAATTATTATAATATTTGAATAAAAACAAATTTAGGTACCTTTATCCGAGTGATAAATTTTAAAAGCACAAAATTCAAAATTTGACCGAAAGCATGCATTTCCATTCAGAATAGTTTCTTTAAACTTTGAAATGTAACGACCAATTTCTTTTTTCACTTGAAAAATATATCAAATGAATCAAATAAAACTAATAAAAAACGCCAAATTAAGGAAGAAAAGTAAAAAAATAAGCAAAAATTAATTTTGATATTCAAAATCTAAGAAATGTAAGAGTTGCCAGACGTTCCGGATTTCAAGGGACAGTCCCGTTTTTTGAAATATTATCCCGCGTCCCGGGGAACCTTGATACGGGACGGCTAAAGTCCCGTATTCTGGCTAGAAGCAACATTTTACAAGACAAAACATTATTTTCAGAAAAAAAGTGAAATATTACAAAAAATAAGAAATAGTGATAAGAAAATTGATTGAATTATAATATTTTCTTGTTCTGAAGTAATGTTAGTGTTCTATACATTTATAGCAGAAATTATTGCGACAATCAACTCATCAAACGTTTGTTGTAAAAATGGTGTATCTCCTTGTAAATGATTTTACTATGCTTTATAATATAAAAAGCTCTTCTCAATTTTTCAATTATGAAACAAATATATATGTGTTCAGTTACTATTAGTCACTAGATTTTTTGAATCAATCAATTTCAATCTTTTGAAATTTGCTTCGCTTCGTTTTTATACTAAAAGATATAACTAAATGTTATCGCATTTAGCAAACGAATACGCGTTTTTAAAACATGAAGATGCATATTTTTTACAATGAGCGACAGAAACATAAATTACAGTGAGCTTTATGGCAACCTAAAGACCATCAAAACTTAGAAAGAATTATTTCAGCAGTAAAATCAAGTAGCAAATATGATTTAAAAAAAAATGGAATTTTCTAACATTATGTAAGAATAATTATCATGCTATAATATTGACAAAACTGCAGTTTTCAACCAAAAGATATTTAATATTGATTTTTTTATTTGTTTTAGGTTAACTTCTTATAGTGTGTTCAAGTAGTAAGATTTAATTCTATGTCTACTCAATTGTAATCAAAATTTTTGTTAATGACTCATTAAAATTATTTTGCATTCAAATTTCCCCTTTGGTATGTCAAGTTTTTGAAAAATACATACTAAACATTTGTCATCAGTAGAAGCGACTATTATATTTTTCACGTCAAGACAGGCCCATCATTTGGGACGTCAGAACGGGTGGTTAATGGCCTCCCCCTTGGTTTTGGGAAATTAATGTATTTACATATAAGTGGGTGTGGCTTTTGCTTTTTTTTTTTTGGTATGCATTGAAATTTGGTGTAATCCTCCCCCCCCCCCCCCCGCACTCAATAAATACTGATTAAATTGACTTTTCACAATAATTACTGTTAAACCTTTTCCCACTAATATTCATGACGAAAAATAACTATAAAATGGTAAAAAATGAAGTTTTTATTCATATGATCATTGTGTATTTTTTCTTCATTTATATTTGTGAGAAACGTTTAATATTAAAGTCAAGGTTGTAAAACTTCAAACTTTAGACTTTATCTTTCAATGCCCCCCCCCCCCCCCATAGCCTGTCCCGTATTTACAGTTCTTAAATCTGGCATCCCTGGTAAAGGCCTCAAGTAAAAATTACATTTAAATTCCATGTTAGGAGGGTTTTAAAATTTAAAACCAAAAAAATAAATAAATAAAAAGCTATATAATATCACATAAAATTAAATTAGATTATGAACTTACTGTGTCATTTTCCTAAGAATATTACTGTTAGATATATGCAGTAGTTTTTCTGCTTTTGTAATGATTGTGAATTCTAAGGTATGAGCTGACTTTACAATTAATGAGTCTTAGTCACTGAAGAAAAGAAAAAAAAAAGATCTTGCAATCAAAAAAGAAAGTACTAAATAAAAGTATTCCAAAATGGAAATATGTCTCAGCTTCTCGTACTACAACGAGGGGTAATTTAGAAATTAAAAAAATCAACTAGGACTAAACGAACTTACTTTCTCAAATGTCAACAAAAATTTCCTGACACAAGAAACACAATTAAATACAGTATTAATTAGATACACAACAAAAAAGTGGCTCCATGGGCAACCACGGAGTTAAGAGTAGACGGTCAACAGTCTGAAAATCGCATGCGCAAACAGCTTTTGCCGTGTAATCAGAGTTGCATTCACTGGGGATCAGCAGTTGCCATTGTCATATTCTACGCCTTACGCCCCTTCCAAATCCTAAATAGAGCAACATCCCCTGATTGCGATATTTTAAACAAAAATGTTTGGTTGTAATCAAACTAATTCCTAAAAAAGTTACGATAGAGTGAAAAGATATGATATCTATGTTTACCGTCCTCTAAGCCCATTTTAAAATTTTTTAGCTTTTTAAAAAATTTTTAAATAAATTACCTTTTTACTATTTTATTAATGTTTTTGGACATATCAGGGTCTTTTATTCCTTTGTGTACGTTGAGCATATGTAAAATTAATCCAAAAGAAAAAGAAAGTAATTAAAAATGAAGGAAAGTAAAAAATATGAAAACGAAAAAAAAAAGTGAAAGATGAAAAAAAAAAGAAACAAAGTAAAGGAATTCAATTCAAATTTTTATATCGAGCAGCAAAATAAAATTACTCCTTGTAAAATTGTTTCCATTTTTAGTCATTTATTTGTCTCAATGATTTATAAAAAGATGTTTATGTGACGTTTATACAAAAAAGAAAAAAAGGCGAATAAACACATAGAAATATTAAATCATTAAGTTATGGTAGCTTTTTTTAAACAAGAAGAAACCTGGAATGCACTAAAAATTTAGCTTTAATGAAGGCATAATTTTTACTTGCGAATTTTTGGTAAATTCTGTATTCTTTTTTTTTTTTTTTCTTTTTTTCTCCTCAGGGGAAAAGAAAGCACGTTAAGTTCTTGTAATTTTAAAGCTTCAAAAGCTGCTTGAAAACCAATTCTTTCATCGCTTTATTTAACATCTAGTTCCCAAAGAAGCTAAAAAATGTGGCCAGACGAAAAATATTTGCCTGAAACAAATATTTTTGAATTTATACAGTTCTTTCTTATAAATATGCCTTAACTTCAATTAAAATTGCTACTTGTGGTAGAAACTCATGAAAGAAGGAAGTTTTAGGTTTTATTAAAAGATTTTGCTTGTATAAAATAAAACATTTTTATCTTAATGAAAATAAAAATGAGTAACTGGTTTTGCTGTTATCTCTGCTTAATCATCTCGTCCTTATATCTTCAATTAACTTTTTAGGGGAGTGTAGTGGATTCTGTCTTGGATTTATTATTTTACTCATATAACAAAAGAAAGATAGAGAGATTATAATGCTTAATTTAAGACTAGTATCGAGAACAGAATTTCAAAAATTAACTGACGGATTAGTAAATAATTTTTTTGGAGAAAAATAGATGAGCATTTTTTACTTAGCTTTGAAAGGTAATTTTAAAATAGTTTGTTCAGCAAAGATAAATAAAAGACTTATTTCAAAAATGCACAACTTGCTCTTTTTTTTTCTTCGAATGATAAACAACATATTACTAAACAAATTAGTTAAATATATCATTGTAAATGTTTTACTCTAATAACTCTTAGATTTTTAACGTGAAATCGAAAGTTTATTTTGCAGATAATAAGTATAGTAGGTTTCTCTCTTAGATCAATTTTCAAATATTATCCTCCTATCGCGAGCCCCTGGGTGTCTGGTACTAACCACTATGGGACTCTGTGTATACAGTACCGTAAAATGGGGTGTATAGGAACAGCGGGGTCAATCGGAACAAAACTTCCCGACCGTACAACGAAATTCTTCATAAATAAACTATTGGGTATTTTTCACCATGAATTTTTTTCTTAGTAAGGTAAGATCATAGGGAGTAGGAAAAAAAATACTTTTGCCAATCTGGCAACGCTACTGGCTTCTAAGGAGGGCTGCACGTGGAACGCTAGAAAACATCACATTTCCATAGACTGCAAAACTTCATATGCAAGATCAAACCTTCTTATATTTAAAAACTAAGAGTGGTATGTTTCAATTATACATGTATATGAACAACAGAATACCGCATTAGAATTGACATTTTTTATAAATTGTGTCATAAAAATGAAGAATTCTGAAAAATGGCATCGAAAAAAAAATTGCGGGGTGAATCGGAACACTTAGTCCTGTTGTTCCAATTTAAACTTATTTAAAGGAAACTTTGAAAAATCAAGATTCTAACCTCAATTCTTCTAATCAAGACAAGGACAATTTTTTATTACTGTTTATCCCTTCTCGTGAGCAACTAGATCTTAGAATGACAAACAGTTGCAGATTTCAAAAGATTTTTTCTCCAGGAGACTACTTTTTACTTAAAATACGAGGGGGAAAGTCACATAGACTTTATGTAGTAAAAATCCAGCACGCAGACAGTGCTGAATAAGCGTAAAAAGCTTTCAGGACAATCTCCGAAACCCAGAGATTTCAAGAAACTAAAGAAAAGACAGAGTTCATCTCAGGAGATGAAACTAATGAAAAAACTTAAGCCAAGTCACAATTGCTACTTTTAAAGACAAGTTCTTATTTGTGGACGACATGAGTGACTTCCATTCATGTTAAATCTTTGTATTTCAATTCAAAAGCATTTCTTAAAATTACTTTTCATTTTTCATAAGTTCAAAATTATTTTGAATTTTGACAAATTATACACGTTTACTGGTATTGAAATTATGCATTTATTCGACAGTAATTATCTGTTCTTATTCTCCCCCATCAATATTACTCATTTTGTGAGACCTATTACAGGTTAAATTGAAAAAAAATAAAAATTTTAACAAGTGTTCCGATTGACCCCTATCAGCGGGGTGATTCGGAACACCCATAATTTCCTATATATTTTAATAATAATTTTTCAAAATGCTTTGTCTTCGCTTGGAATATCAAAAGTAAAGCAAGACCGAAGTTTTTACCCAAAAAATCAAATTAAAAAAAAATCTTTTAACTACTTTTTTTACAATCAAAGCTGAAAAGTGTTCCGATTAACCCCATTTCACGGTATATATTAAAGTTTAGGATCAAAGCACCGAAAACTGCGGCTGCAAGGTACCATAAGGCTTTCTAGAGTTTTATAAGCAATCTGATTATTTCACAATGCACGGATGCTCGTAATTTCAAAATTGGGTTATTGGTACGTTAGTGTTACAGTTATATCTATATAGAATAAATTTATATTTACAGTATGTTTTGAGTACGTAAAAACAGTATAGTAAATATAAATCTGATCATTTAACAATGTATGGATGTTCGTAATTTCAAATACTGGTATGGTTACATTAGTGTTACAACTATGTATATGAATAGAGAATAATATAATATCTACAGTATGTTTTGAGTACGTAAAAACAGTATAATAAATATAAAATAGTAAAAGTTAAGTTTCTATTCGGGCGACCTTTTGCATAACGACAAATTGAATTTGAATTTCGAGGACAATAAGTTTTCCACCATTAGCATATACTCACCAACTAAAACTGCAAATACACTAACAAATAATAAAATTCTCAAAGCATAGACTGAACTTTACAAAATTGCAAATAACAAAATCGAGTCCATGTAGAATATATCAGATGTGTTAATCCTCAAGCATTTCATCCAGCAACTTTACTTTACTGCCTTGGTGATTTTCTGATTATGCTACTTATTTCTGAAATAAAATTCAGCCTTGAGATTATCAAAAACGATGTTCGCTTGAAAACACTCCTTAGGTTGTCCTAAAAGTTCGTAAACAGCCAAGGCAGCTGGTCAAGACTTCTTTGATTTAAAGTCTACTGAATGGTACTTGCAGCTTGATGGCAGATAATCTTGGGAAATGATGGTCTTTATTTTGAGGAAAGAATTTTTATCGATTTTGTTATTACTCGGAAAGTAAAATTTCAATTTTTCGCAAGTGTTTACGAACTTATGGGACAACCTAATAATGACAAAAAGAAGCATTTTATTGCTTCATACCTAATGAGATCTTTTGAACTGGAGGCGCCTGGATGCGTTTGAACTTATGAATGTCTCCTACACTCATCAAGCAGATTTCCTTACTTGGTATCGGACTAAAAAAAGGAAAATGCAGTACAAAAATCTAATGACAATTACATTTTAGCATGCGTCATTCATGGTCATAATTTAGTGGAATCAATCTGTAATGACACAATTATGCACGTGCTGGTGGCGCCCTCAGCAACTTATTAAATCTCGTGCCCCTTGATGTTCAATGCAGTGTTTTTTGTTCACCTGTAGAGCTGGTGGGGCCCTCAGCAACTATAAAGGCTCGTGCCCCTTAGTGTTTTTTGTTCATCTGTAGAGCTGGTGGGGCCCTCAGCAACTATAAAGGCTCGTGCCCCATAGTGTTTTTTGTTCACCTGTAGAGCTGGTGGGGCCCTCATCAACTATAAAGGCTCGTGCCCCTTGATGTGCAATGCAGTGTTTTTTGTTCACCTGTAGAGCAGGTGCATATTTTTACCGCACCGACGTGCATGGATCTTTTTAAACTGACTAATAAAAATGTTTTAGCGAATCTCAAGTTTTCTATTTTTAACCTTTTTACAGTCCACTATTAACTTTTAAACTTCAGAACCTTACCACAATCTACCAACTGAAGAGTGGCAGCAGGTATGACTTAAGCCCAAACAAAACATCATCGACAATTTGCAACAGAAGTATCCTTTCAACATCAATTAAGGACAAATGAGGGGAGGCCCCAGTTAAGGGTAGACGCCCCCTGCTTTTGTCCCCAACACGTGTCCTTATTAAATCGCCTACACGCGTCACGAAGATTCATGTCCCACCATTTTTACTTTTTCGTTCCCCGCGAAATAGCTGTTTGCTCTGCGTCACGAAACACTTTATTCCACCGAGGGGTAAGATTTTTTTTTTTTTTTTTGACGTTGAAGACAATGACCTGAGGCCCAAAGCTTCCAAACAGGATAGGTGTGATTGTTTTGCAGTGGTACATCATGGCTAATAAGGAATTTCAAATGAGAAATTCATTACAAAATTATACAGCAATGATGAGGGTGACACACGAATATATCAGAAAAACAGTGGGCGTTATTTGCTAAAGAAAGACGACGATGATGATCTTAATGAATGAAAATATGAAGTTTTTTTTTACTTTACGACATAAAAAGTGTGTTGTTTTCGCAAGTACGATCATAACACCTCATGCATTTTTCATTCTCCTCCAAATGTATAATTTTATCACCTGGCTTGACAAAAAATTATCACAAATGAGTTTTTTGCTTAAGAGCAAATATTGTGGTTATTTGCTACAAAAGGTAAATGTTTCTTTTATACGTTTACTAATTTGTTTTGGGATCAGCTTTTTTTCTTTCTTTCTTTCTTTTTTTTTTTTTTTGTATTCTTCTTCAAAACTATATTTATTGCTAAACGTTTATGGGTTTAACAGTCCACCTTCCTTTTAGACAGTACCTCTCTATAAGAATCTATAAAAGAAAAAAAAAAAAGATTTGTCGACACTTTCGGTGAAATGTAATCTTCAAAAATAAGGTTTAAATCAAAAGATGGACGTTTCTTTATAACTCTATGATTTTCCGAAATCTTCCATTTTTCAAGATCCGCTTATTTGTCTATCTTTTTTTATTGTACTCACAATTTTAAAGTCTACCCTTTGGTCAGTGTGGTGTTCTTTTTTTCAGTTATGTACTGCGACATAATGCATTTCTAAGTTTTTTCAACAAAACGAAACGTCAAAGAAATAGAAGTCAAGAATTCGGGAAACAGATATAATGCCTGCAGACAACAGATATAATGCCATTTTCATATTTAATTGAGCAAAAGAAATTCCCCTTATGGAAAATTCTGTTTCAAGCGGTTGAATAAGACAGCAGAATAAAATTGTTAGTAAATGTGATTACACTCACAATTAATTGCGAACTACAGACCAAATATTGCATTGCATGGCTTTTCTCCAATAGACTGGAGAACAGTTCAGCCTCGCGGCTAAATTGTGGAGGTAGACATGACTTGACGACATCTCTTGATGGTTAAGCAAGTTTTCGTCATTTTGTGTTTGGGATGATGATGTTCAATCCTACCAGCTAGATGCATCTTTTCAAGTGACCGCCAGTTACTTGGCGAAGAGTCAAAATGGCTAAGTGTCCTCACAATTCAGAAAAAATATTACACTTCAATAGTAAACCATGCAGGGCAGTATTTAAGGGGTGAGTTTTTGGGCTTCAAACCCCCTCCGAAATTTTTCAAAACTATTTCAAGAAATGCTTTTTAATGCTCTTTTTTTTTTTTTGCTGCAAAATAATATTATTACTATTTTATTTTTTAATTTTCTTATTTACTTTCTAATTTCATTTGAAAAATATAATTATGAGTATTGAATGATAGTAAAAATTAATTGATTTATCTGCAGTATTTATCTTTACTATAGTTTTTGCAAACATAATTTCCTACTCAACAATATACCTTTTAAACTGGGGTGAAGATGCTTTGTACACATCAGAATTTTTTACTTCATTAGAAAGATATGTTATTATTTTAGTTTTCATGTTAATGCCCCTTAAGTATCTACTATAACAAAAAGCAATAACGTGAAATCAAATTTTATTTATCATATAGATTTCACGAGAAATGAGTAGGTAGAACCCTCCCCGTAACAATAGTCTGGTTACGATCCCGAAACCATGCAATACCAGATTTAAAAGTTATCCAGTCTTTCAAAAAGATCTTTAATTTTCATACAAATTATGTTCCTGAAAAGAGCTATGGTTCCCGAATATCCCTTTTGCAAGTTTACCACTTCGCTATATACATACTGCATACGCTGTGGTTCAAGTAAATGAGATTGAGAAGAAAAAAATAACATCACATTATAACGGATATACACGAAAAATTGTTAAATATCGCAAAAGGACCAATTGAAGCCTTAAAAACAAAAAGCAAAACAAACGGAGTGTAAAACATCAACATTTTCCAACTCGACAATCAGCACTGTTATGAAAGTCTACGTCCAAGTAAAGTAAAAAAGCTTTTCCATTTAATAAAATTCCAAGTTTGAAAAATAATTCACAGTTCTGGTACAAAAAAGGATCAAAAATAGAAGAAAAGAAGAAATAATTGAATTTTCGAGCCTGGAGATAAAGGCTTACGAAAGAATGAGTTGAAGCGAACACGACAAACTTTAACAGATCGCCAAACATGCTTTATTCTTTTTCATGCTTTCAATATCCAAAAATACTTTTCCAGAAAATTGCAGAAAACGATTTCATTTGTTCTGGAAATTTCTTCCATCTGGAGGTTTTCGTTACACATAATGCAGAATGAAATAGGCAACAAAGCAGTATTCGAATCCTTAGAATTCCGAATGGGAATATTAAAATCGACACATCCAGCAATTTTTTGACGGGGGAAAAAAAAACAGAATAATTTCGACAAATATCTTCAGGCAACGAATAGATGGAATGTAAAGAGAAAAGATTGGTGAAAAAAAAAACTTATTCTCAATTGAATACAATATGCTTTTTTTCATTATACACACCTCTGCGTTACTTTTTTTCCCTTTAAAAAAATGGCAAGAAAGGGTGAGAAGATTAATGTTTTAGTCGACTGGATTCTTCCATTACAAAAACCGTTGTTGAAGCAAACTTAAGAAAAACTTTTGTAAAAAGCTTCCTTTGTCTATTCCTGCTATCTTAGAGCTTGGAAAATAAGAGTCCCGTTTTCTTTGATGGAAATGATCTAGAAGAACATTTCATCGATATTTCAGAATGGGTGGAAAATGCGGAATAATAATGTAGATTCACAAACACAAAATGTTCGCCATTTTTTCCCTCTTACTACAAAAGACGATCTGTTATTAGTTTCTGAAGAAACCAAAATTTACATATGAGAAGCGACATGGCAATAACGGGCTATTATCATTTTCCTCTGCCTCAAATACTTCTCTTAATTTATTGGAAGCTTGCGGTGAATTTTACTTGTAAATTTTCGGTTATGTATAGAAAATGCAAATTGCTCGTAGGGCATGTTGCTGCATATTTAGAGCAAACGTAAATTTCTTGTAACCAGCACAAAGAATCATTCGCTTAAAGGCAAGCAAAAGTGGGTTATAGAAATATTTCATAATTAAATGTCTCTTCAAGGGATTATTGTTGAGTTCACTTTTCCGAAAACGGGCGACTTAATACTCAACGGACAAGTTTACTGCTTCACTTTTCAAATATTCCAGAAAATTAAACTTTGCTGAATCTTCTATTAAAGTTGAGAAGGTTTTTTTTTCTTTTTTTTTTCTTTACAGTTTTATTTCTTTCGGAGAGTTGAAATAGAATCAGATTGTTTGATTTTTTCTAAGTAAAAATCGAAGCGTTAATAGAATATTTAAAATCAAATTTCTGTTCATGATTTCAAAAACAGAATAAATAGTTTTTGCTAATATAGTTTTTAATAATAGTTTTTGCTTTTCTGGATAAAATTTGAATCAGCACTTTGCTGAGTAAGTAAAAGAGATAGTCAAACAGTACATGCAATTTTAACTCAAGAAAATTGGTTTTGAAAAAAAAAATATAACACACATAATTAGAAGATATGCCATTTTCAATTTAAGCTAAAAAAAAACTCATGAGCGGGACAAATCAATACTATGTTATTTGAGCGTTTTGAAAGCGAGATGAAATAATATGAAATGGACTCTTGTATGCACATTCTAAAATTTATATTGTCAGATTTTTAGAGAGTAAAATAGGATAGTTGTGGACTTCGTGAATCTGAGGTAGACAGAGGATTCGCTTCGAATGCCGAAGGTCGTGGGATCGATTCTAACCAAAGCCCTTTGTACGGTCAATTTTCCTTACGTTATCTTTTATGTAAGTAAAGGTGTCAACCTACTGAAGGCAATAGCACCCCCATACCTTCACGGTGATTAATAACTGTAACACGACAACAACAATAACAAAATAGCTGTTACTGTCCGTCCGTGAACACCGCGCCTGGCACTCGCGAACTCTTCCACTTAAAAAAGGGGTGACGAGTTGTGAGTGGAAACTTTCCGAAGTTTTCAATTTAAAACTTGCATTTGCTGTCCTTTTGACATATTCAACTTAACTATTGTATCTACTTATATTAAAAACTGAGTATCTTTCTAACTATCTTTCTTTCTATCTTTCTTTCTATCTATGTCACGCTCTTTCTCCTGAACGCCAATGAACTGAAAGTCGAATCAGGTACCGATAGATAGGTAATTTTTCAGGCTTCATTAGTTTCAATCTATATAATTATACGATTTTAATTAGCGAAGATATCAATTAATAAGTATTCAAGTTTAAAGCGATTAAGCCTAATAAATGATTAAATATGAAATCCATTCTTGCAAACCGTCGTTGCTATGAAACAGTGATAACAATGATAATGAGAATTTTGAATGAAGGCTTAACTAAATCAAACACGAAACTTATAAGCGGGCCACTTACGTAGAATTTTTATCGCTAGCTACTTGTAATAGTTTGAAACATTCATTTGTTGAAAAGCCATCTACTTATATTAAAAACTGAGTGTCTATGTCTGCTTTTTTTCTTTGAGCGAGCTGAACTTACTGAAACTCTCCTCACCATCTTGAAGGCGCGAAGCATCTCAATAATTCGAATGATTTTTTTATATAGGAAAAAAGTAAAGGCGTGAAGCGCCTGTTAGCGAGCCGCCTTGGCGGGGAGTAGTTTCTTAAAATTTTCCTCACTACTTTCAAGGCACGAAGTGCCCGTGCAACGCCGGGCCACGTGCGTGGTATGTCTTGAAATCGAATGAACATTAAATTCTATCAAATAATATAACTTCAGAAAGAGGTAAAAGTTAGAGAGGGAGGACGTTATGCATCAACATGCCGCAGGAAGCTAATCTAGCTGCCCTGGCAGCTAGTTTGAAATTAACATCGTTCTACGTTGTTTGATACGGCTCAAAATGCTTCTCACTATTCTTCCCCTTATTGTTATCTTACCTATCACCCCCATTTTGGTAAGATCAGAGAAGACCTGACGCATGCTTAAATACGCGGAAGGTAACTTTGACCATTATATACTAGATCACAAAGCAGAACTTTTAATACAAACTTCATGCGTTCTGAAAAATTCTTTCCCAACAGCTTATCCGACAAAATTGATGAGTAGATTTATACCGAATCAATTGACTGTACATTTTTGCAATTAGAGCAGTTCCAAACTATCGTAGAAATTAGAATTCTATTCAATAATTGAATGCATGTATAATTACTTAACATCTTTGTAAATGACGCATTCAGGATCACCAGATAAGGTTGAGGCAATGAATTCATGGTAAAATTTCGTACGATGCCATTTTTAATATATTGAAGACCAGTGACCTCATTAATAAACTCGCAGTCTTTCGAGACCAGAGATCCTGCCCCCGATAAGATCTCATTTCCAATTTTGCTTCATTATCGCATCCATTAAGCATGCGTTTCAGGGGCTGCAATTATTTTCAAAAACACCGTTTTGGAATTTCCTTGTACGACAAGATAAGCATTCACAGCCATCAAAGTTAATCTTAAAAATCGGAGAGAAATCTGAAAAGTTGTCGCGGAAGGTCAGATGAAGAATTATTGCCGAGTATTGACAATATGATGATCCCGTATGTAATTGCTAATGATGGGGATAGTCGTTGATGTGGAAAACATGATAAGGTTCGCGGAAAAGGCAATCACAATATCAAACAAAGATAGTCTTTATATTTTCTTCGATCTTTGGTCTAACACTAAAAAGAATTTCAAAACATCAAATCATTTTTCTAGATATTATATTGTAATGTTGTTAAATGTCTAAATGCAGTATGAAGTGCCACCAGTTGATACATTACAAAAATATTTGTAAGCTCAAGTATAATCAACACTAACTTCAAACAGAACATCGATTTTTCTGCTTTTAATAGTGGTGGCCAATATTTGCTTCACCACCTGACCTCATCTGATGTTAAGAAGAATTCTATAAGTTAAAGCAGATAAAATCTAAATATATTTTAGTTTTTTCTACATAACATTGGGAGACACGAAAATAAAAGGAAAACAATAAACTAAGAGTTATTATTGTAACTGATGCTTGTTTTATAAATGTGAAGTTTCCATATGTTTTTGAGACTCCGATTTCTTACTATTTGGCTGCAATTTTCAAAAATTATTCCGAATATAGAATGAAAATGTTTTGTTGTCTTGCGGAAGGCGTACAATACATATACTCGTACAATACATATTTTCCATTTCGTAACTTAAACGTAACAAAAGGATACATAAATCAGATTCACGGGACCCTCTAGGCCCTTAGACTGTAGGTTGAGCACCACTTCTTTTACATAGAAAACGTATTAAAAAGTGTAATCCAACTATTTCAATTGCTGTCTCACATGCATTAAAGTCAAATAGTTTACCATAGTAGCGTTAAAAGTTTATTTTCACTCCGGACTTCTCATGAAAAAAACACCTAAAATTTATTTTAACAAAATTGTAAATTTAAGAAAAAAAGTGTTTTGTTTTTAATTACGCATTAAACATGTTCAGTGAATCGATGATTGAACAAATTGCCCTTATTGCTAAATCAATCACAGTTTTAAATAAGAATGGATAAATCGAAAATGGTCAAATTAAATCCAATACTTTACAAACATAAAAAAAAACGAATTTATGTGCGAAAATATAACTTATGATTCTCTCATTACTATATCAGTAAATTATTCAGAGAATGTTGTTTAAGAGCCTTTTTTTTTTTAAGAATCAGGCAGTCAAAAACTTGACATTTTTTATTTTGCTGAAAATTTCAGAATATGGTCTTTATTTAAAATTATTAAACACGTGTTTCTTCATTTTTTCAAAAATTTTTTTTTTCTTTCCTTGGGAGGTCAAAGTTGGACTTTGCTTTTTTTTCAATAAAAACATGCCAAATTAGATGAGCCAATACTCTTTGCTTTAGGAGTAAACCGTGGAACTGACAATTATTTTGTGTTCTACTATGTCCCCACTAACTGTAAGTTCATAAATATTTGTAGACGACTCTTGGCGCAAAGGTCAGAGGTCACTCAAAGTTGTACGAAAAATAGTTTATAATGCAACTTTGACCGACCAAATCTTCTTGTGGAAACGGTGCACCACGGTAGTGTCTATATCAGTAAATACCCACCATAGAGTAGTATCCAAAAACAAATGTGTGGTTGATATTTTGCACATCGATATATTTGACTCTAAAGTTGCAGAAATCGCAAAATCACGTGACTTTGAGGGTCATTATCTCCTTGCACCATGAGTGACCAGATACAAAACTAGTTGGAGTAGAAGCCTTTCTTGTCCCAGAAACACAATTTGTTAACAAACCTATGGCTACTCTTTCAGTTTTTGTCATAACTCGGCTCTAAACTTTGAAAAATGAGTGTTTTTCGGCGTTAAGAAAAAAGGCCAATTACCTGTTTTAAAATAGATATTGCTATTATTTGTAGCACTATTATATCCCAACTTCCTAAATAGCTGAAATGGCATCTAAAGATGGTTATACAGTTGAAACCAAATGGAAAATGAATTCTCGAAAATACTCAGTATACGTCAAAAACCATTTTTTTTTTTTTATTTGTCCAGGCGACGTTTTTGTTACAGCTCTTTATTCCGTTAGGTTCATGTTGGAACCGTACGGAATAAAAAGATGTAACGAAAAAAAAAAAAAAAAAAAAACGTCGCCTGGACAAATAAAAAAATAATAGCAAAATCAAAAATGTCAAGTTTTTTGACTGCCCGATTCTTAAAAAAACGGTTCTTAACTGCAATATTAATAATTTAAATTATGTCTATTAATAATATATACTATGCGCCCTGCTACAATGAAGCTAGCGAATTCATTGCTATAAAGTATAATAGCTAAAATTCGCCTTCACATTTTACTATGCAATATTTAACTGTTTATAACGCCATTCTGGCTATAACGAACTTCTAATCGGCTTCACTATAAACAATCGCGACTGTATATACTATTTTGCTTTTGACTTTATGAACTTGAAAATCTGAAATCTGCATCACTGTAGCACTTGAGCCAAACGTTCGCATACCACATAGTGCCACTGGAATAGCGGAAACTAAGAAGTGAATTGCTTAAGAGATGCAACAAGGACAAATTTTTATGATCAAAGCATGTAATTTGAGTTCTCACGCCATTACTGTTAACCGCGGAAGAAAACGTATATGCATACACAACCACACCGAAGTATTCCTAGACGTAGTAAAAGTAACTCCCATTGTACCGTCATCAAAAGACAAATTTCTCAACTGACTTCGATTCCTAATTTGGTGTCCCTAGTGGTTTGAGCATCCTCCCTTTCGTCAAAGATCCTAAATAAGGATGATTCGTCAAATGCAATCATCGCAGCTATTCAATATAGGCAATTTCGACCCACCGTCACTCTGTCTCTATTTCTACGACCGACTTTAATTAACTTCACTTTTCAGAATGTAATTCTTACGACCGACTATAAATCAGCATAAATTGCCCAGTAATTCCTTTCGTTTAACTTCGCTTTGAGCGTATTAACCTTGTGGGTTGTAATGAGTGCCTTTTTTTTTTTTCTTTTTTTTTAATCAAAGTTATCTATGTACTTAAAAAATAATTTTTTGTGAGGATGAAGTAATTTTAAAACCGAAAGTTGTTTAGGATACATTTTTAATGTACAGCAACAGGTCGATGGGCAGAGTGATTAATTTATTAAAGTAATTTTATAACAATAAAAAGAATATAGAAGGGACAGAACCAAACAGAAACTGAAGCAAATTTTTTTAAATGACCGCTTTAAGACTTGTTACAAAATCGCGTCTCAAGAAAAAAAAAAGAGCAAAGAAAATAATTGAATTATAGTTTTAACAAGAAGTTCTGTCAAGAACTAAACGAGCCTACTTTCCCGTACATCGACATCGACATTCTCGCATCTGATCATTATTCTCTTGATTATCTGAGACTGAAAATTATGTCAAACATACCTTTTTAGCACTTAGAGCTGATTTCGAAAAGCAAAATATACCCCTCTCATCAGATGAAATAGACACGTAAAAAGTAATTAACGAATAAATAAAGTTTTGTCGCACCTTTTAATGAGTAACTGTTACAGTTCCTCCTTAGAAAAAATCCTCCATCGTTTTCAAAAAAAAAAAATAATAATAATAATAATAAAATAAATAAATAAATAAAAGTACAAAGAGCATCAAAACACATTTTATCAAAGAAAGAAAAAAAACGAAAAAAAAAAACTCGTCCGTTAATAAAATGTCTCGAATTTCACTTTTAATCCGTTGCCAGTTGTTAAATATAAATAAAGAATAAAATTTTCTCGTTTTGTTTTGTTGCAAAAAAAATCGTCTGCCAAAAAAAATAATAATAAATAAAATAAAACAAATGAATAAATAAACAAAAAATCGTCTGCACAGTCAGTCATTTTTTTTCTGAGCCTGCATTTCCGCCATGTTTGCGGAGTCGGAGTCAGAATCAGAGTCACAGAAGAATTCTCAGAAAAGTGCTTTACAAACATTACTTATCAAAACCATTTTCTTACAAAGTTAGTTTGAAGGAGATCCGACTTTAAGTTCAGGATCAACATTCAACTTAAATTCCCCGTAGACGCTAATGTTAATTTTTTTTTCTGAACGGTTCAATATTGAACGAAAAATTGTTCACAACGAAAAATCAAATATGGGAATGAGCTGTACTCGCCGAGATCTTTCGAACAAAAAAACGTTTATTCCATTCGGACGGTTCACTCAAAAGTTGTTAGGTGGAGAAAGGTTGCTTCAACGGTTCAATGTTGAACCAAAAATGCTCAAATTGAAAATTTAAATACGGTAATAAAGTATCCTTGCCGAGATGCTTCGAACAAAAAAAAGTTTGTTTAAATCGGACTGTTCATTCAAAAGTTATTAGGGGTGACAGCTTGTTTGAACGGTTCAATGTTGAACGAAAAATTGCTCAAATCGAAAATGTAGATACGGAAATGAAGTATCCTTGAAAAGATCTTTCGAACAAAAAAAAGTTTGTTCAAATCGGACTGTTCACTCAAAAGTTAGCATCGCGGGACAGGTTATTTAAACGGTTCAAAGTTGAACCATAAATTGTTCAAATCGAAAAATATGTGAATGAGCTGTACTCGCCGAGATCTTTCCAACAAAAAAAAGTTTGTCCAAATCGGAATGTTCATTCAAAAGTTATTAGGGGGGGACAGACAGACCGACCGACCGACCGACAGACAGACCGACACAAAGTCCCCATCTCAATACCCTACTTTCAAATATTTAATTTTTCGATTTTCATTTTACCTTTTTATTTTTTTAACTTGGCGATATTTTTTAGATGCATTAAGCTACTTTTAATACTTTTTTCGTCTTTCTTTTAATTTTAACGGGAAAGTAGGCTAAAAACTAAAAAATACGCTTAGACTTAATTAAACTTTTTTATATAAAGTCAGTCGTTCTGAGAAATTTTTAAAAGATAAAAGTCACGTTCTTAACAAATATAAAAGTAATATATACTTAATAATATAATTAATATTAAAGGCTGAAGTACACTTTCATGATGCTCTAACTGATGTTCCTCTGATTTTCAAATCTATTGAATGTCCGCTAAGTTTATGTGCATTTATAATACATCAACATATAATGTAGTTCATCCTTTAATACTATTAGTATTAAATATATTAATTTCAGATTTGCAAAGAACATGAATTTTATCTCATTTATTCAGAGTTACATACATACATGAATGCAAACAAACCCACATGTGAAATTAATAAAAGAGTATTAAACAGTTTCTTCCAGACGAAGTTGGAAGCAAAAATTTCATTCTCGATCGTAAAAAATCAAAACTTCTTGCTTTATTTCTTCTCGCGAAAGTGTTTCATCAACCATGTTTTGTTGCCACAAAAACCATCAAAACAAATATGTAAAAAAAAAAAAATTACTTCTTACTTCTCAATTTACGAGCATCGACAAGCGTAGCATCGCCATAATAGGTGTTTATACGTTAGCGCCCTTCCCATCCACATCATCAATATTAAACGAGGGCTTTCACAAGCCCGACGCGGGGCTTCAGAGTTTATGGCCAATCAGGGTTACGCCTCTGGTGCCTGGAACAGCGAGTTAATCCTTCAAGTCACTGAATTGTAAGTGGCGCCGGGAATTAATAGGATAGCCAATCAAGAAATTGCTAATAACTTAACCACGGGATGTTAAAGTGTCACTCGTTTCTTAGTTGGAAGTAATTAACGGCCCTTTCGAGGAAAAGGCTGAGCCCTTTGCTTTCGGCAAGGTATTCAAAGCACTCGTCTTCAGGAGGCTTCTTGGACCTTCACCATGGAATTTGAGTTTATACGTACCCGCATGGTGAAGCCAGGGCCAGCATTACTTTTTAAGCATCGAAATACGATGAAATATTCCATGAAATTGTCATTTTTTATCAAAGCGGTATAAACTTTTTTATTTTTCATGTTATACTATTTCGAAGTACTTTATTTTCTCCTTTTGCGCTCTGACACGCAGGAGCGGGTCCGTGGGGGAGGGGGGGTCATGACCCCCTTTAAGGACAAAAATGTAGGCTACAACAGCGTTTTGGGGACGTATATATAAATAATTTTCTTTCCACACCCCCTATTTATGCCAAAGAATAGCTCATGACCCCGCCCCCCCCCTTTTCCCGAAGTGAGCCCCTGCTTAACCAGAAGCTGCATCCGCCCTTGCTGACATGAGTATCATGCAGTTCTAATAGGGCATGCTAAAATTCCCATAGCTCCTTGCGCGCTGGGTATTCAGGACTTCCGGTTATTCCACTGCTATCTTCTGCTATTGTTTTGTCTGAGTAACTGAACATAAAAACTTAAAATGCCTTGAAATTGCTGCGTCCCTCAATGTTCTGCAAACTCCAAAGCTTGTAAGGGGTTAAGTTTCCATTCATTTTCAGCGGATTCTAGAGAAAAAAAGAAATGGATAATATCTATTCGTTCTTCAAAAACCCCTAGCAAGTACGCGAAAGTTTGCAGCAGGCATTTTAAAGAAAGTGACTTCTTGACCAAGAAAACTGGTAAGTGCATTTCATTTCTGCTTTATTCAATATAGATAACGAATTTGTTTCAATTATATTGATCAGTAGCTTTTCACCACTTTCTAATTAAAAACGAAATCAAAAAAATAAAACAATTTTCGCTTTAAGATTGTTTAATCCAATATTTAAAACTTTCCAATCTCGATAAGATAGCGTATGAAACTTACAAAAGTTAATTTTCAACTGTATATAGCAAAAAAAAAAAAAATTGAAAGTAAGAAATGTTTTAATAATACTTTGAAAGATCGTTATTTAAAAAACTGTTCTGTGCATACCTAGTAAGTAATTCCGCTTTATTTCCACTTGTTTTAGCTCCTAAAGCTTTTAATTTGACTTTTAACGAGGAAACAGTCTCTTTTTCCTCAGCCATACCTTTTTTTTAGCTTTAAAATGAATAACGCTTGAAAAAGAGCAACTCCTATAATTTATTAGTGTATCGCGTAATGATAAAGCATTAGGCTCGAACTACCGGAAGTACAGAGTCCCAGTTGTTACATGCCGCGCTCCCTGGCGACAAAGTTTGTCTCAAGCATGCCCTATAGCAAATTGATGTCGTACCAGTCTGTTTCTTAACATTAGCAATAGGAGAAAAGTTCAAGCAAGTAATGATTAAAGCAACCAAGTTTTATATTAACTGATAAAGAAACTTTTATAGTTGAAGCAGAAATGGGACACCGCTCATTAAATGCGCGCCTATTTCCCAGTTGAAACTAGCTTTAAAAAAAAAGCACGTGGATTCAACAAAACAGCTTTTACTGCTACGTCTTCGCCAAAATTGAGCACTGGCAGCTATCCTGCTAACAAAAGTGTAAAATATCATACGTTCAATAATATTTCAAAAAAGAATTTTTCGAAGACACAAAAAAAATTAAATGGTTTTAAATATGTTTCTATGTTCAGCAGAAACCCCTTATTCTAACATTAATTGTTAAACAACAAACACTGAAGGAAATGCTACATATTTTAATTACACATAACCACCAATAACTAAAATAACATACACATAATACCAATATTACTAGCTTACCGCATGTAAGCAAAATCCTGTGTGTTTTCTCTGATAAATCAACGATAGAGATGTAAAACAAATAAACTCACCTAAAATAAAAGAAATAACAATAATTAGTACACACAAGCCCATTTTTCATAAAAACAGTTTATAGAGTTTTTACTTCAAACTATATAACAACACACAGAATATAGATATTGTTACAAATCTTGTAAATAGTTGCTGTTTTTCCTGCCTTGCATCATTTTCATTAGTTTTGGTTTTATCTGACGTCATGTTGCAAAAGTATCTGAAGATGTCACTTCTGCCATTTGTATACCGACCCTGTAACACTTTGTAGTTTTTACACTTGCCCTAACTTTAACAAGCATGAAGACATTTTTCGCTCGGAGTGGTTTTTCTTTTTATTACTAGAAGTTTCGTGAATGGATTGTTCAAGTTATGAATGAACAGAATACTCCAGATTTTGCTAGAATGTTGTCGATTTCGTTCTCGAGTATAAATAGCTGGCCTTGAACACAGTCAGTTAGTTCTTTTCAGATTTGATTTCTGGAGAGCTCGTTTTCATTCGCTTGGGCGAATGGTTGTTTTGCTTTTGTAATTGCTTAATTACTGTTCACGTTAGATACGTGGTGCTGAGTTACTGTTGAGAGTACAGTGTACTGTTTGCTACCTAATTGCTGGATGTTTAGCAATTGTTTCCTGCTCCTTTTGTAAATAAGTGTACATACTTGTAAATAAATTTATAATTATTTCCTCAAGATTGGAATGCTCATTTAAGAAAGTTGAAGGTGCTACGGACTCGTTACAATATTGTAACAAATTTTGTATACAAATGAAATTTTTGCTTTATGTACTTAAATTGATATAATCTTCATTAATTGGACGTTTATTCCGTTCATTTTTACTCGAAATTACCTGACTTTTTGAAACAGTTTAATTTTTTTTTTTTTTTTTTAAGCAGCAGTTCTAACATTTAGTTCTATCGACAGATCTTGCCAAGCTGGCTTCATTCTTGCCTTAATTTTTGGCACAAAATTTAGTTAAAAAAATGCTTAATATCGTCAAGTTTGGCGACTATTCGAATCCAACTCCGGAATTTACATATTGCCGTACTTTCCTCCGAAACTATAGAAGCTGCTTCAATGCTTTGATGATTATCAGCTGTGAATTCGAGTTTCAGTTTTAGAGTTTTA